>QGOA01005544.1:0-27715 GCA_003313075.1 Termitomyces sp. MG16
ACATTTTGACAACTCGGACATTGATGGTTTGGGCATGATAAGGGAGGGCAAGTAGAAGGCGCTTGCCTGTTTGGTAGGGTTCGGACCTTGTAAGAAAAGTTAGGGTTCTCCATTCAATGTCTTCAAAATAGTCATTACTGACTGTGTCCAAGGGCTACTGGAGTCGAGAGTGAATTTACGCATTTGGAGGCGCAGATTCTAGTGAGGTTTGTGTCAGTACTTGCTGCAGTGACACCGAAACATACGGGAATTATGTGGCGGGGAATCATTTTGTCGTTTCGTTGAATAAGACAAAGGAAAACAACATCGATGCCATTTTTCGACTCCGCACGTTGTTAGGGACCGTTGCTGCTCAATCGAGACAACTGGTGCCTTGTACTCTGGAAATTGTGATTATTGTCTGTTTCTCTCGTTCAGATGCTCTGGTGACAGTAACATCCTTTTCATGTGTAGTTAGCCGCCGTTGTTGTTTTTCCTACCTGCGCTTAACGACCAATTATGTTGCTTCTTGTTTGACAGACAGCGGGAATGTTTTTATGTTTTTTGAAAAATATGCGTAGCTACCGATGGAATGTTATGTATCCACAGGTATCATTCAAACCATAATCGGTTATACGTGACGTCAATAGAATAAACCATGAGCGCCCACAACCTTGATATATCGAAACTCTTGTTGTTTCAAGGAGAGTTCCTTTTCTGTTTGTGTAGCAGCTGAGATCATGGAAAGATAGCTGCCCTTATTCACGGGCTGTACTCCTGGGCGGTATACCAATTCTATCCTGTAGAATAGGATTACGTGGACCCCAAAGTCGCCGACAAAGGTTTTCCATCTTTTACTTTCCCTTCACACACTTTTTGGAACAAATAAATATTGTATTTGGAAAGAAGTGTGGGCTGCATATTGTGTACTCTACAAGTCGGTCCTTCTTGTTGGCTGTAATTCTGATTGTTTAAAGTGGAAAACAAGCTATTCCTTGTCTCCAATCACTTCAGGTTTTTGTTTCATACGGGCGTACCATGCCCGAGCGATACTTAAAAAGGTCTGAGGTCAATCACTAGTTGAAGCAATCACTCAGTTCCACCCCAACTCCCCAGCGCGCTCATAACGACTGTATTTCAACTCAAATGGCCTACTTCCGCAAATTTTTAGCTGCGGTCGATTATGTATGTCATGATTTACTAATCTTAGTGCACTACACAGTTTTGATCGGACTCGAAGAGCCTTGTCAAGTGCAAGCCCAAAGACGCATTCCATAAAAACGTTGTTGAGTCACTTTTGTCGCGAACCTTTGATGAGATACAGTCGGGATGGACAAAGGCACGCGATGAGCCTGGTAAGCCCCAGAGGATACATTCAGACGCCAAATCTACCTTCAAGGATAAAAACAACCTTACCTTTGCTACCTGGATCACTTTTGAACGAGGTTCTGTTGCGAAGCGCGAAGCTGATAGGCGCGTTCTCACGATCACTGCGGGAACGGATGCTCACAGCCCCGTGATTCTCAAGGCCGATGTAGGTGACGTTGAGGACATGAAAACTTTCAATGTAGACATCTTTAGACGGAGCTTGAGCTCAGCCTTGAAGGTGAGCAGTTAATCATCACAAACAAGTCGGACTTGACACACATGTCTGTATCAGGCGGCGGCGGCTCCAGATACCATGCTTGAAGACGACGTTGATTGAGTTCGTGGATGGAGCCAATCTTTGACTTCGTTGCGCTCTAAGAAATATGAAATATATATCATTGTGTTGTATTGTTACATAATGATCACAGTATCACCAGATATTGGCAGGGTGATATATCACACACTTGTGATTAGAAGCTAAGCATGATATATTATGGCTTCTAACTACAAGACCAATCTGATATATGAAAGCCTTGTAGCCTCACGTGCAGCTGAAATCCTTCTCACGGTTGATGACCTGCTCTCTGGCAATGTCCAAATATCTGCTCACGTTGTGGTAGACAATGCTCAGACTACTCCGATTGCCTCGGCTCATCACTCACCCCATCATGGCACTGTAACTGTTGGTTACGAGCTAGAACAATCTTGTGTGTATCACACAGTGCTGAATCAGACCGCAGTATTGGATTGACTAGAACTAGAGTGAATACAAGATGTTATCTTATGTAATACTCTAATGGATACCTATAGCGTTGTTGATGCTAGTACAAGTGTGACGTTCTGTTACATACCCCCCAATGAGACTGAACACTTGGTCTTAGAAAAAGGGGTAGAAGTGAAAACAAAATATGCACAGTGCAAGCATCAGTCAGAAACGCATATCACGTCGCAGGCAACGGTTAGTACCATGAATGAGGTAGCAGTGTCCTCAGGAACACTTGAGCTTGAACTATCTGAGTGTGCCAGTGCGCATACAATACAAGCAGCAGAAAAACACAATAAAATTGCAAGTATGAAAAAAATATATGTACATGCTACACTGGAGTGCATGTCAGCCTGGAAACATTGAGTGTATACTCAGAGTTACCTAACAAAATAAAGTGGGTCTATGACCCATCCAATGAGGCCCCCACAACCACACCTGTCTCTGTCACCATTGACTCCTCCTCCGGTGCGACATTAATTGTGGGAGGAGGAGGTGCTGATTCCGTCCTTGGTAGGGTATTTGACCCCTTGACTGCAGGCAAATCTACCACCATAGGCTCAGTAAGCACGACATTAATCGCAGGAGGCTTGGTGGTGAGCATACCATGTGCTGACGTTTGGTTCAGGAGATTGACCTGATTTGGGTCCATTCCAATGAGGTAGTAGAGGCCATTGGCCTCAGGATTGACAGGGAGATTGCTCTCCTCATGGTGCTTGAACATAAGACAATAATGGTTGTCTTTGGTCATCTCCTGCCATCCATCCCATTGCGGGATTGTAGCAGGGGTGCCATATGTGGAGAGGCGCTCCATGTGCTCATCGTCGATCTGCTTAAAGATGTCCATAGACATCGTGGGGGAGTGGAACTGCTGTTCCAGAAAGACTATGCCGTAAGTGTAGGCATGGTCTACCCAGTCCAGCGGAATCCGGTTGTGTAGGAAGACACGTAATGTGTTGTTGTTGGAGAAGTTCCATGCCTGCTTGTCAGGCATGTGAACTTGATAAATCTTGAGCTTTGGCCCACATTGGGGCTCAAACAGTTGCTTGGGAAACATGGCATCATACAAGGCGATTGCCTCATGGTATAGCCCTGGCCAGGCAACGACAAGGGTCATGCACCAAACAATCACGGGTTTGGCTGTGCTATTAGCATAGAGAGCTCGACATAATGTGAACCCAAAGAGGGTTTGCCAGTGCATACGGTAGGCGTGGTCCACTGCAATGCCCTGATAAGTGTTTTCCAGCCTGGGACAACCAAAGACCAGCGCATACTGCGCTAGCTGATTCAAGTCAAACGGCATGGCTAGATCTTGAGCACACATTACACGCAGCACCATGGAACCATCTTCTTTCATGCGCAGAAAGTGCCCTGGAATGTGTCATCACTTGACAAAAGCGAGGTTGTCAGAGCCCTGCATTGAGTTGATGAGGTCCTGGTATTGAGGCTCCTTCATCAGGAGCTGCATGGTCCAGTCGTGCAGAGCCTCAACTGTTTGCTGTGTGAACATCTGAAGCTCTGTGATCAACATATAGGTGACAATTCTGTCATGATGCAGGACATGAATGTTCATGTAATACTTGTAGAGCCGGTCCAGCTCTAACGGAGTGTGGGGAAGACCACATGGGGCATGCTTGTATACAATCGTACCTAGGATGTGGGCACACTGGCCAGAAGCATACTCATACGACGCCGCTCTATTGGTGTCAGCTCCCATCAGCACCATATTTGTGGCATACAAATAGTAAGTGCAGTGGCTGAGTGCTCCTCTGAAGCATGAATTCATTCACTTGATATTGAGCAGCCCCCACACTTTCACCCCCAAGCCATCAGGGATTCTCCCCAAGAACTCATCCTCAGCCCTATATTTCAGGGCCTGCAACTCCTTGGTGTGGTTTGCCTTCTTCTTCGTGATGCACTTATTGCGCAATATTCATTGGAATTGGTCCGCTGCTGATTCCCCCTCCTCACCGTCCTCCTCCTGCTCCGAGCTCAACTCTCCATAGTTGCTCCTGTTGGACAAGGACGCAACTGGCGCTTTGCCTTTTCCAGGCATGGGTTTTCCTCTTGAGGTCACCATCAGACCATCATATTGTTCCGGTATGCAGGGGTCTGGGGTCAAGACGACCATGGGGTACTGTTCTGGCAGGGCTGGTACAAACACTGGCAGCATGAAGAGCATCTGGACTTCTCCCGCTTGTGCAGGAATGCCAGCAGGGAAGGCTATGACCTCCAATTTGGAGGCATTGAGAGGCGGCTTGCAGCCACGACACTGACAAGATGGCCCTGACTTTGCTGGGGCAGACAAAACAGTTTGTGGCTGAGCCACTGGAGGGGCAGGTGCATTTTGTGCCAGAGTTTTCCTTTCCAACTCAGCATGGGATGTACTAAGAGTTGGCGCCTGAGGTGTCATGGTAACAGTTTTGGACTCCATAGGTGGGGCCTGAGATGGTGCAGCTTCCTGCTGGCCAGAGGCTCACTGACGACAGCCGGTGACTCTGACTGAGCCTGAGGGGCCATGGTAGATAGCTCTGAGTACAAAGCAATGGGCTGAGCAGGCTGCTCCAGGCATGCTAGTCACGCTGCTGATGGCATCCTAGCCTGTGGAGGCTCAACCGGTCAGATGGGCTGATATCTAGCCCTCTTGACCTCAGTGGTCAGTTCCTCAGTAGACAAAACTTTGTGCTTAGACGCACGATCAATCTGTTCCAGCGCTGATATGCGCTGCCTCTTCATCAGCTCAATCTGGTCGAGCAACCCCTCCATGACGACAATGGCCAAACTGTCCTGCAGAAAGGACACAGTTGCAGGGACTGGCTGTCCTGCTGCTTCCAAATGGCTGAGGAGTGCATCTGGCACTGCTGAGTCCTGCGCTTGTGGCGCAGATTCCATATTTACCATGGGCCAATGCGTCCACGGTACAGATGGCGGTCCTGTCACCACACCTGCATATGTTGGAATCGACGCATGTGAGCACGCTGGTGGTACCTGATAGTAGTGCTCTGAGCACATGCTGTTCTCTGGGCACTCATAGCGCCCCTCATCATCGACCTCCATCTCTTGCGAGTGGAGGGGGGTCTGGTATGGAAGCGGTTCTTCATGGCCTAGATAGGCCATGCCTGCAGGATAGTGTTGGCCTGCCACCAGATACGGCGGCTGCCCCTGGTAGTCTGATGGATACTGTCACATTTGTATATTTGGGGGTCTCCCCCCGCCACTAGAGCCTTGCAGGCTCTGATTACTTTTTTGTGGCCAGCAACGTGTATTGGGACTTAGGAGGAGAAAAGAAGAAAAAAAATCTCCTAACTCTGCCAGTGGTGTAAACAACCACAAATAACCACCACCCAGTCTTTCACCGGCCATCAAAGTGGGCTTTGTCCACATTTCACCACCACATGCATGTTATGCGCATTTTGCTAGCTGTTGAGGGTGTTTCATGCCCTGCAGCTCTAGGTACCTGTCCATTGCTGCAAGATCTTTGCAGTTCACTAGCTGTTCCCAGGTAGTATCACCTAAGCTCCACCTTACCTTGAATTTGAGGTTTCCCCCTATCTACTTATGGCCTATGAGGTCATCTATGAACCATTCCTGGTCATCATCAGTTCCAAAGTCATATGGTTCTGGGGTAGTGCAATTAGGGAAGAGCACATCACTATTGGCCAAGTATGGTTGCAACAGCAACACATGGAACTTAGGGACTATCCTGTGTGCCTGCAGTGCATGGGGCAGTTCCAGCACATAGTTAGACATGCTTGGCTCAGCCTCAAGGACCCTATATAGTCCAATCCACTTTGGACACAGCTTACTCACTCTGCCTTTTGGCAAGTTCAAGTTCTTCATTGAAAGGTACACTAGGTTCCCTTTCTCAATGTCTGGATCATCATGTCTGCAATTATTTGCATGTTTTGTCTGCCATACATGTGATTCTATAATTGCATCATAGGCATCCGCTAAGTTTTGTAGTGTGTTGCATGCAAACTGCTTTACTCTAACATGAATAGCTTTGTTGATGTGAAGTTCACAAATCATGGATGGCATATAGCCATTATTGAGTTCAAAGGGTGAATACTCTGTGGTTTCAGATATGCTCACGTTTATTGCAAATTTGATGAGTGGACATCTATCTACCCAGTCCTTCTGATCAGGACAAATGAATGCTCACAGGATCTGCACAATGTTTCTATTTGCCTGTTCTGTCTGGCCATCCATTTGTGGATGAAAGGATATCGACATGAGCAACTTTGCTCCGAGCATCTTGTGCAGCTCCTTCCACCATTTGGAGGTGAACTTAGCATCTTGATCGCTTATGATCGAGCTTGGCAATCCATGGAGGCATACTATCTCCTTGAGATAGATTCAAGACAAGTCTGAAGCTATCATGGTAGTCTTCAATGGGATGAGATGTACCATACTGGTCATTCTGCAGATTACTACCCATAGGTAGTTACACCCCTTCGACTCTGGGAACGGACCTATAAAGTCCATCCTGATCAAATCCCAGAGTTTGATTGGTATAGAAAGCAAATGAAGCTTCCCCAGTGGCTTCAATGTCAATACTTTTGACTGTTGACATAGCTCGCACGTTGAGCAGAATTGACTTGTTTTCTTGGCCATTTGCGGCCACCAGTACCAGCGTTGCACATAGTCCAGCATTTTCTGAGTTCCAAAGTGGCCCACTACTCTGTAGGCCTGATCTAGAATAGTCGTGATCAATGACCTCTCCTGGAAAATGCAGATGACTCTGGACCCAGTAGGTCTGGTAAGATAGATGAGTTGCTCCTCCACCTTGAAGCACAGATGCGCTTGGATATTGTTTATAATCTCTATGAAGAGATTGTTGTCCTTGTATCCTTGCTGGATACGTGCACAAAATTGCGCATTGCCTAGGTCAATTGGCATGGGATGACAGTCATGTGAGTTCAATGCCTGCTGAAGAGTCATCTCTGCACCACTAGGGCACACCTCCTGCTTCCTTTCTTTGCCTGGCTGGGGAATTTCATGATCCACCAGCATCTGCGCCTCAATATCACAAGCTTCTCACTGTTCTTGCAGTTGCTTACTGCCATAATTCCTGTGCTCACATGGTGCATAGCTCGACTATATGTTTCTTGATTTCATGGAACCTATGCAGAGGCAAGTCCTTGCCCTCCAGTTCAATGTGCTTGTCTGCCTGAACATAGTCATGTGCATCATGGACGTCATCTCGAGTATCACTCTTGAAATATTGAGACAGGCAGTCTGCCACCTTGTTCAATTCACCTTTTACATAGGTGATGTCAAACTGACATTGCAACATGTAGTCAATCCAGCGATGTTGTTGCAGTGATAGATGCACTTGGGTCTTAAAAAACTTGAGTACTTTGTGATCCGTAATGATATGAATCTTATATCCCATCAGCTTATCCTCCCACTTTAGAAGGGCTTCCAGGATAGCGAGTGTTTCCAACTCATGAACAGCATAGTTCTGCTGTGCAGCAGTGAACTTACAGGACATAAATCCCACTGGTCAGCAAGTTTGCCATGTTTTACCTTGGCCAAACATGGCCCCAACTCCAGTCTTCGATGCGTTGCATATGAGCCAAATGAGCTCGTCAATGCGTGGATCAATTGGCCAGATCACTGGTGTCTTCATGCAAATGTGCTTAATCATCTCAAAGCACCGCTGATGCAGTGGTCTCCAGTGAAAAGGGGACCCATTCTGGGTCATGGCCATCAGTGGCTCAGTGTATGCTGTGATATCTGGTAAAAAGTTACCAATATAGTTTACTAATCCAACAAAGCGCTGGATATCATTATACATGCGTGGAGTACGCCACTCTTGAATACAATCAAGTTTGTCTGTGTCTGGGTGAATACCCTTCTTGTCAATGACGTGACCAAGACAGTCTATACTGGGTGCGTACAACTTGTACTTCTTCTATTTAAAGTAGAGGCTGGCCTTACATAGTCGTTCAAACATGACTTGTAGATGCTGCTCATGCTCCTCAATGGAGTCTGAAAAGATGAATATATTGTCTAAATAGACGTGCATAAACTTCTCAATTACATCTCGGAAGATTGAGGTCATTAACTTCTAGAATGTCGCTGGTGCATTACAGTCACCAATCTGCATGATATTACTCACAAATGTCTCCATCAGGGACAAAAACAGCATCTTCAGTATATCCTCTTTGCGTATGCAAACCTGTTTGTACACATCCATTAGGTTGATTTTTGACCTATATTTCACTGTGGCAACATCTTCGCGTATGACTTCCTGATCTGGGAGGGGTGTTACGTCTTTGACTGTATTATCATTGTGCTGTTGTGCATCCAATGCAGTTTGTAATATCCCATCCTTCTTGGAAATACACAGTAAAGGTGCAGCTTGCACCACTGGTCATGGTTCCCACCACTTTGTGTTTATGTATCTGTTCGTCTTTTCACAAAGCTGATCCTGTAGTGCTTGTAGACAGTGAGGCAAATGGTACTTGAACTGCTTATTATCGTCAATGAGATTAATCTCATGATTAACCTCCCGCCATGGAGGAAGTTCTTCCTTCGTTCCGTTGACAATATCAGCAAACTCATGTTGCCATTGCTGGCACAATTGAGGAATATCTTCTTCTGTAAGGCTCACTGCCTTGCCTTTTTCTTTCGATACATGTGCTATTTGCAGCTAAATCTTTGGTTCAAATCGCTCCCATAAGGCACGTACATGCTCTTCTGTGAGATCCCCCAGATTCAACCTTACGACTGGTTGCCTCCTTGCCACTCTTGTTATATTTGATGCCAATTGCATACTTCTCACCTTCAGTGATACACTATCAAATATGATATCCAACGCTTCAGAGATCTCATCCTCCTGTGCATGACGGTATACTTCTCCTGTCTGGGTTAACTGCACCCTTTCCATAGTATGTGTCACCATTGATGCTACCAACTTGTTCCATTCTTGTGGCATTTGTAGGTCATACACCCATTGTACTTCTGGCCGAGACACTGGTCAATCCATTAGCGACCTTGTGCTTCCCACAGTTCCCATCATACTATATACCTTGTTTTTGACGAGATCCTCCATCCTTACTCAAAAGCTAGTCAGCTGGCATTCCAGCGACTCCACCATGTATTTACCATGCTCATTCTTATGCTGTGTAGCCTGATTAGGCTTTCCATAATTTGTACATCCGACCACATCCGAGTGCTTCCACTTCTTCAGAGTTTCTTGAAATTCTTTCTCAGACATCAAGATAGCCAGCAAGTCTGCCAGCAAGCTTTTTGGTGGGACATATTTGTTCTCCACCTCCTGTACAGTTGCTCTCCTGCGACCATCTAGTCAGTTGTGTTCATCACGCCACTTTTCAGTTGTGCAATAGCACCTCGGCGACCATCTGTGTTGTTTAATATGACTTTCTTTGCCTTCAAAGACATACTATTCACAATGACCATGTCATTCACAAAGTCCAACAACACCTTGTTCTTACGCATAAACGGCGTACCAATGATTATATCATAGCAATCAAAATTTGCTATGTCCACATACTCCTTGGTCAACGTCCCTAACGTCTTTATCTTCACTTCAGCACCAAACTGTACCATTGCACGACTCTCTATGGTCCCCAACTGGAGCATCAACAGCTCCTCCAACTCATGAATGCAAATTGCATTAACATGAGCAAACTGGAGCGTAATGCCCGTAGTGGTACTCTCTAAGTCCTACAAAGTCCAGGCAGGATGTTCATTGACATCCACGTAGGTTACCAAACACTCCTTCTCTTCGGGAGTATATTATGGCCGCTGCAACTTATTGGTTGCTTTCTGCAGTGTGACATGTCCCATTTGGATGTGTTGATCTCCACGGCACTTAGTCAGTGCAGTGCTTGTAGTTGCTGTTGTACACGTCCACTGCAACGTATTTGTTGCCATCTATCTGGACGCTCTTAATGTCCTCCACGTCCAAGCCATCAGCCTCTACTTGTGGCTCTTCTTCCACCTCCTTGTCCTCATCATCACTGATGACCTCATTAGGAGCCGCAGCTATATGAGCCACCCAAATGTGTGCCTTGGATGGGGTAGGACATTCCTTAGCAAAATGCCCAACCCTACCACAGTTGTAGCATGCTAAGAGGTCCCTGGCAGGCCTTCTCTGGGCCGCTCCAGAAACCCCAGTGGGTTTGCTCGCCATGTGTGTTACAGGCGCTACACCCCCTCTAGCTGTTACTTGGTTTTGACCTGAAACGGATTGACTATCTTTTGCTGGCAAATACCCAGCAGGCTTCGATCGAGGTCGTTGGCCTCCAGGAATTGTCTTGCGGATGACAAATTGCAGATTGCAATTGTTCTCCATCTCTGACCATTTAGCCAGAACGGTTCCCACCTTCACTGCCTGATGGTTCACAGGTCCTCGGTGTGAGCTATGCTGTTCATAATGATTTGCAGTACGTGTCGACTGCTCATAACAAATGGCATATGCCAAGAATTTGGTCATAGTATTGACTTCTGGAGACAAATTGTCATCATGTATCAACACTCTCCTCATATTTGCAGGTATTCTGTCCAGGAATGTCTTGCAAATCGTGTATTCATCTGGATAGACAGCCATATTCTGTGCATAACACACCAGGTCATCATAAAATGTCTGGACACCCATCTTAGCATCATACACTGCCTTTCTAAAGGCATCCCGAGCTTCTTGCATTGTCGCTGCATTGACAAAGTGGTTATACAGTCCTATCAGGACCTCCTTAAACATCCAATGTGATTTGTTGTGATTAATGTGAAGGACATGGTGACAGAACCAATTCTGAGCCTCTCCTTCCATAAATTCGTGCAATACAAATATTCTTTCTTGGTCCATGTCATCTCCACTATAGCAGCAGGCTGCCAGATGGTAACAGACGTCCATGGCCCAATCCTCCAGCTGGGAAAATCTATGCCCCCCAGCATATGCACATATGTGCTTACCGTCAGATTTGCGGGAACTTACCCCAGCAGGGAATTTGAACCTGACTCCTAGGGAGTCATCCACCAGTCAAGTGAGGCGGTCATGCATATGATCCATATGGATCCTGACTGCCTCATTTATTTCTGGCATAGTTTTATGCAAATCATGAGGTGTGGGCATCAAAAATGCCTGGAGGCTGCGAAACAAGTGTTTGTTGGCCATTCTTTCTGGCTGTGGGGTAGGCTGTTGCCTCACCTCTCACTCTGCTGATGATTCACCAGCATGCCTGCCACCATTACAATGATTATGATTGTTCCAATCGTTCTGTCTATGATCATGACCCCCACCATTGGTATTGCAACGATTCGGTGATGACGCCCAAATTGTGCTAAGGTGCACTATCACTAGTACAGCTACTTAGTCAATATAGCTTTGGGCGTGCTAAGTATGGGAGAGAGTCCCGGACAGGTCCCAGAAAATGCACAGTAGGCAAGAGGTTGGTGGTAAGGAAAAGGGGAGATTGGCGCTTATGTAAGGCCCAAAAATGCGGCAAGAGTATGCTAAAAATCACCACTGAAAGGTGCTAAGAGGCGCGGGAAAGAGTCGCCAAGGAAAAGCGCTAAGGAGCGCGGGAGAGAGTTGCCAAGGAAAGGCGCTAAGGAGCACGGGAGAGAGTCACCAAGGAAAGGCGCTAAGAGACACTGTAAAGGGGTCACTAAGAGGCGCTAAGTGTTAGCACCTAAAAAGAGATGATGAAATGACGAGATTGCTTAGCAGATCTAAGCACAAATGCCTTGCCGTAGTTGCAAGGCACTAAGAGATTGCAGACTGAAAGAGTGAGAGAGAACTAAAGCAGAGTCCCCTTGCCGACACGGTCAACAAAAGGTAGTCTGTTACGTAGGGTGACCGAAAATGGTGGGATACAATCCCTACTGCCAAATTGATTATGTACTACTAACAAAAAGTAAGTATTTATATGTAAGTAAATGCCCTGAATTAAACTATATGGTGAAAAAGTCCACAATCATGCTGTCAGTCTGAGTCGGCAAGAAGCTAAGCGACGTCAGGTGCTAAGGTGAAACTCCAAGCTGTCTGTCATAAAATACTTCATCATTTCTGCTGCCACCGGCTAAGAGCATCATGGGTGCCAAGTGTCTGTATCCATGTATGGCCCTGAAGGGTGAGTGGCAAGGTGCGGCAAGGTGTCAAGAGGAGTGCTAAGAATAAATGGTGCCATAAAGAGTAGTCCTGGAGTAATTAGAGGCTCCAGGTTATTAACATAAAAATATGCAAAAATTAGCCCCTGGAGCGCTAAGACGTGCCGCTCCTGGTGGTCCCAGTGTGCCAATGTGAGGTGCTTGTGTTGGCGCTATCCGTGGTCATCTATAATGGAAGCTCATCATCGGTCCCTTCCTCTCGTAATGATCACTACTAGCATCACTACTGTCCAGATCTCTGTCTGGTTCAGCAGTTCGAGCCACGAATTGTCGCTGTATGTTATTGACAGGCATTACACCTTCACGCCCTTCAAAGGCTACCCCCTGGTCATCAATCAACGACTCACCATGATCGCACAAGTCCTGGTTGTACATCCTCTGGTAATTGATGTGTTTGTTTTAGTTGTCTACTAGGTGGATGTGTTGTACTACGTGTCGTGGTCATGTTTGCTCCTCAAGAATGTGGACTTTGTCCACCTCCTCTTTGATAGTGACTTGCTTTTGAGGTGTTTTAACCTCTTGCACCACAAGTAGTGCCTCTGGCTCTGCAGGAGTTGTCGTCACAGTCTTTACTTCAGATAAGGCCTGTTGAGGCACTCCGCTGACAATGCGTTGACAGTTCACAGCATTTTGACACCTCACATAGTCTTGCTGAGACTCATTGGCCTGATGAGGCGTGTTCAGCAATTCCATTGCATCTGCAATCAATGGTGCTCATCGGCGCACACTCATTTTGCATTCCACTGAGTTGGCCAGAGTGGCCATTGAGACTGCTGACCCCTGCACCTCTTTGCGCTTGATGTATTCCACCACTTTGAGTTCAAAGATATGCATGCACAAATAGTTCAATATATTTAGTTAAATCTGTATGAAGTACATTGTGGCTCCTAGCAGCCAGTAATTGTAGATGCTTTACTATGTAAAGCTGCAGACGCTTTCACGTCAATTCCTTTGCAACTGATGGATATCGGTCCAATACCAGCTGTAACTGGATAGACAGGGTCAAATGTGACCTCTTGCTTTCCTCATCATCTGAGGACTCCAGCTCAGACTCTAAGTTCAGAGCTCTCCTGAGGCCTCCATGCCTCACCTGCAGTTGTTTACCAGCCCTTCCATGCAACTCTGGAATTCTAGGCATGGACGACGCCTTTTCCAACCTTACAACCTCATTGTCCTTCTTACTGACCATTATAGGTGGTCCTTGCTTCTGTCTCTGCGTCGGCATTGATAACAGTTCTGATTCTGTGGTAGCATCTGCCATGTACTCCAAATGCTGTTTAGTTGGTGTAGTCTGGAATGGGGTGCTACATGCAAACGTGCTGCCTTGTACCATTTCCAAGTACTGGGTAAGGTCTGGCTGACCTTCAGACTGAGCTGATGAGCTCCTGGGCAATACTGGGTACATAAACGAGGGCATTTGGCTCGCTGGTAGCGACACTCCTGAGACTATGGATCTCTCCCCTGGTTTACCACCAGGCTGTACAATGGACATTATTTATAATACAGATAGCCCACCTGGCATTCCAAAGCTCATGCTGATGTTGCAAGGTATCTTTTTGTCCTGCTTTGGTGGGGGCTGGTAAGCAGATGCAGATTGTGTCTTTACAGCTTGGGACACAGGTGAGTCACCTGTATCTGCAGCTGGAAAAGGAGGGTCCAGATCAAGAGAGCCAGTCATGAAAGCACATTTTTGACGTGATGCCAACAGAAATCAAGAGGTTTTGGTGATGAGTTGCCTAGTCAGTAACAAGCCTAGAGTCTAAAGCCGATAGCAGAAGATTCAAAAAAATATAATCATTGGTTATGAGCTAGAACAATCTTGTGTGTATCACATAGTGCTGAATCAGACCGCAGTATTGGATTGACTAGAACTAGAGTGAATACAAGATGTTATCTTATGTAATACTCTAATAGATACCTATAGTGTCGTTGACACTAGTACAAGTGTGATGTTCTGTTACAGGCACACATCCATCAAAGATCGATTTAATCTCAGGCACTTTATCTCTCTTGGTATTATTACATCTTTTTCTGGTTGGCATTATACGTAAATTGTTACTAGAGAATTGCAATGTTGTCACCACACCTGTAGCTACTACTTAACACATCTAATTAGACATGGCATATAATACATGTGCCATGTCTAATTAGACGTGTTTCTCTTTACATACTGCTTCCTTCAATAATATGGCTTTAATGTTGAACTTCACTTTCTAAATGATGGACCAGCTAGTTGGGCACCATTGCTGGTGGTGCTGAGGCCATCAGACATACTGTCAGCAATGTCAGCAATGTCAGATCACAGACGCCATGTCAGGTACTTGTTGGGGATGCCTGGAGATAATGCTGACAGTTGATCCCACCCCTTGCTCATCGTCAGACACAATGAGCTCGCTCTTTCCCTCAAAATCCATCAGAAAATTTCAGAAAAATAGAATATATTACTTCTGTATGTTATACACATTTTTATCATGTTATTAAATAGGTATCTGTAGGACGTCGTCCACACTTAGACCAGCATCAAACAGACAATAGAACTTTGCTGTATTTAACAGTTGAGAGAAGTGTAAATATGTGCATGTAGAGAATGATGGTAAAAGAACAAGGGAGAGATCAGTCATCACAGTATTTTGGCAGGATCAACAATCCTCCAAAATAGGCACTAACAAACACAACTAAATACTGAGTAGTTGTAATCATAGGATTACACCCCTTTCCACCTAAAAAAAATTGTGACATGTGAGAAAATGAAACAAGAGGGAACGATGTTAGTAAGGTATAAACAAACTGCTCACATGGGTGCATCAAAAACTCTGGGGAGAAAAGCTACCAGCGGCAGGCACATGGCAAAAAGGAACAAATCAAACTGAACCCCTACTATCTACTGCCAACCAGGTGTCAAGAGCCTCATTGTTTGCAAGGTCTTGGCCAGATTTCCACTTGTTGTGTTCCGGTCCATATCCTTGAAATTGGACTAAGTATTGCCATCTGCGGCCTCTTTTTTGTGAGTCTACAATTTTCTCTACATAGTGTTCTTCTAGTCCTGTGTCGGGCACAAAGATAGGACCTGGCTCTTTGTATTCTTGAGAAGGGAACAGGAGGGCATCATTTTTGTGGTAAAAGAGCAGTTTCAATGTGTGATATTGTATGTATGCTTCAGGATCATTCAGCCTAAAGACAGTGACATTTGAAGAATCTAGATGAACGTTAGTCACCACAAAAGAATGGTCATATCAGGGCATTAGCTTCGCTGCACGCTTGTGACCCCTCTTCTTATACTGCTGTCGCTTGTCCTATGTACAGACTAAAACTCTGACCCCAATTCAGAATTCACAGTCATTCAAACAAGATTTATTTGTCTGAGCTGCCTGCTGGATCTTGGCTTGCACCAGATTATCTTGTGCCATCATCATGTTAACCACCAATCTGTCAATTACACACCATGCTGTTTCTTCTTCTGAACCAACTTGTTCAAGCACTGGCAATAGTAGTGGAACAAAGCGGGGACTTTGTCCCATTCTTAGCTAAAATGGGAAAAACCCAGTTGACTTATTTACTGTGTTTATAATATCAAACCGCACGCATTGCAGTGCGTGTGCCCACTCCTTTTGAGCCCTGTCAATGTGAAATTGCAATGCCTGAATAATTGTTCTATTTGAACATTCACTTGTGCCATCCATTTCCAGGTGGTAAGCTGTAGACATTTTGATTTTTACTCCAATCAGCCGCATCAGGTGTTTCCAGAAATGGGAAGTAAATAATTTGTCCCTGTCATACATGATGTCAGATGGAAGACCGTTTTCACAGTACCAATGTTTGAAAAACAGCTCTGTCAACTGCGGTGCTGTGATGTTGATTTGAGTTGATATGATCCAAATGTCTGAATGAAGACAATCTGTCATGGTTAAGATGCAATTGTAACCGTTGTCTTCAGGTAAAGGCCTGACAAAGTTCATTGTGACGGACTGCCCTCAATCATCTGGTATGGGTAACAGATGAAGAGGACCCATAGGTTGAGATGGCAGTAACTTATACTGTTGACACTCTGCACAGGCTAGAATATACCCTTCCTCCAGATCTCTTCACATCTTGGGCCAATAGTAAGATCAACATATTGCGTTATAAGCCTTCTGAAACCCAAAATGTCCTAAAAAATCATGTGCTAATTGAAAAAGTCATTTGTGGACATCACCCACTTGGAGCACCATTAATTGTAAGCCTAAAAACCACAATCCATCTTTCTGTACCAAGAAATGCATACTCTGGGATGCCAATATTAGGTGGTCTTTTTCATATCCAGCCCGCAACTCGTTCAACAAGGACTTGTTGACTGTTATTGCCTGTATTGCCGTGACAGCTTTGTGTGACACAATTCTTTCTTTGGCCAGCAAAAAAGCAGCACTAAATGGGGATGTTTCCCCAACTAGCAATACCGCATCAATACATTCGCTGATAAGGTCATCGTCATGCATATCCACCAGCATGTGGGCATTCTGTTCTGACACACTTGAATCTGATAAGTCATAAGGAAGCCTTGATAAGGTGTCCGCTACCGTGTTGTCTTTGCCCTTGATATAAACTATCTTACAGTCAAATTGCGACAAAATTTCCATCCAGCGTGCTTGCTATCTCGACAGATCACATTGACCTTCAAAGTTTAACAGTGTTTTATAGTCTGTGAAAATGACAAACTGTAATCCGAAGAGGTTTGCACGCCATTTTTTCAATGCCTGTACAATAGCAAGTAACTCTTTTTCATGCACTAGATAGTTTAATTCTGCGCCCTTAAATGTTTGACTTTTAAAGACAACAGGTCGAGCCAATTTCCATGAGGTCCTGAAGGATAAGACATTGCTCAACCAAAAATCACTTGCATTAGTTGTCACATAAATCATTTTTGATGGATCGTTATAATCAATAGTAGTCAAACAATCATGGCTGATCACTAGTTCCTTGATACTATCAAATGCATGCTTGTGTTTCCATGACTATGTGGGAAATTCTCATTCACATTTCTGTGTTGTTAACGTGTTCAATACTCCTGTATATTCTGCCAATTTCAGCAAGAAACCTGCAATATACCTCACCAGTCCCAAAAAGGACCTGACATCCTTTGCAGACCATGGTGTCAGCCACACAAGAATGTGCTCAACTTTCTTACTGTCAGCCTCAATGCCGTTAGCCGATATGTGATGCCTGAGAAAGTCAATGCTTGTTTGATACAAATGTGACTTTCTCAAATTTACAAACATACATGCTCTGCATAGAGCTTCTAAAATTTTACAGATGTTTTCATAATGCTCTTCCAATGTGTCAGACCATATAACAATATCGTTCAGGTATACATGGCAAATTTTCCCAATATATTCATGAAGTGCTGCCGTCATACAACGCTGTTGAATAGCAGATGCATTGCAAAGACCCATCGGCATCACCAACCATTTGTATAACCCAAATGGAGTCAAAACAGCCGTCAATGGCACATGGTCAGGATGCATTTGTTAAATCCAACACAGCAAAGAATTTCCCTTTCACACAATTATGCAGTATATCCTCCACTCTCAGAATGGGATGGTTGTCTGGGATTGTTGCGGCATTGAGAGCCCAGTAATTGTTAACCCAACAAGGTAGTGCAGTAGGGTCTGCTTTTGAGATTAGAAATGCAGGCAACATGAACTGAGATGCTGATGGTTGAATGCAACCAGCGTCAAGATGTTCATCAATTAATACTTTCCACGCTTCCCAATACTTCCATAGACATTGATATGTTCTTGTTTTAATTGCATGATCAGCCTTCTTCAACTGAATTTCTGCCAGCACATCTCTTGGAAGATCTTTAACATTCATAACTGGTTCGAAGACGTCTTTAAATTCATGTTTCACATTTTCATCAAACTTTGTAAGTGTTTGCTCCACTGCCAACTCCTCAATTTGTGCACAGATCGCAGCAACAACATTTACCTCAGTCACCTTTTCAAACAAGCCTAGCTGTTCCAATCTTTCCAAATGCAAGGCACACACAGCTTTTAATTCTTTCATCATTTCCTTTTGACAATTCAATGTTTCTCTCAACCTTTTTCTTAAAGGTACAAACTGTCAAATTGGCTCTCTTTTTTGCAGTACTGGACTGACTAAATTGTATATTGTCCATTTATCTATGACACTGTCTTTATCGTGGTCAATTACAATATGATTTGCTTTCAAAAACGGATGTCTGAAGATTACAGGATAGCACAAATTCGGAGCTACAATAGCGCGTTGATGACACCCAAAAGTAGATCAGTAGCAGATACAGTTTACGGCTACTGACCTGTGTAATAAAAAGTTGGGCATGCTAAGATTGAGGAAGTTTCAGGCAGTTCCCAGAGAACAAGTCAGAAAAAGAGTTAAATGGCAGGATTCAGTAAAAGTTGGTAACAATAGTCAGCAAGGAAATGCGGTAAGGAGGTGCGCCAATGTGGGGAGTGTGCCTAAAAGGGTAGGAAGATAAACACGGTTAAATGTGGCAAGAGGATGTGGGAAGGAAACTAGAGGCTTAGTGACGACTAAGCTGCGTGATGCCTGCCATAAGTGCAAGGCATGTAGGTTCCATAAGCGTAACTGCAGCAAGCAGGCTAAGAGTGTTCAGACAATTGACAACTATGAACTTAGTCAGCTCAAGAGAAATCTGAACCGTAGAGTGAACTGAGGGGTGTAAAATGGGGTACTCTGTTCTGTTTTGACTATTGACAAGTGGTAAGTATTTATAGTAAGTTAAAGTTCCCCATCACCAAGCAACTAAGTGTTGCCAAGGCAGGGATGGAATGGTAAGAATGTAAGTAAAGGCCATGAATTAAACTAAATAAAAGGAAATTATGAGCTCACTGTTCATTCTGTCTGTCTCAAGGTTGCCAAGCGCTATTATGCACCATAGTGAAATGCCAGTCCCACCATCACAAGTTATTGCATTATCTCTAATTTGTAAGCACTATCACTGGCTAGCTGAGCCATGTGCTGATTAATTAGCGCCACCTGTCAAGACCTTACTGACAGCATGATAACAGCTGTCATTCCAGCTGCCACCAGTGCTATCACTGATCAATCTTGATGGTTGCTATGTGTGTCCATCAGGAATGGCCTAGAAAGGACAAATTGCATGCGCCAAGTTTGGCATGAGTGCAGCAAGGTGTCCGGAACTGCTGCTGAGCCTGCCGTTGATATGCCTAGCCTGTATGAGGTCCTATCAGCGTACAGTATTAGACGTCCAAGCTTTGTCAAGTGACATCATAGACAATTTACAATATTCAGACAATACAGTAGAGACTTTCTTTGCTGAGTTTGATAATGCAACAAAAACTACAAGCGGTTATTTCAAGCGACGTTTCTGCAACCTGAGTCAGAGAACTAAATCTGTATCAATCAGAACAAGATGTGAGCTGTCATCTAATAACATTGGAACAGTGATTGAGTCTTCAACTTCTGACCCCCTGATTGAACCGTTCTATACAAGGTGGGATACTGAGACAGGAACGTCACTCACATCAGAATCACTATCCGAGACAGCATCCTCAATGTGAGCTCCTTCCAACAGAGAAGTCAGCAAAACAGCAGCGACAGTAACTGTAGACATAGTGGCAGTAGAAGGCACTGTGGTGGCTATAGGTCTTGTTGCATGCACTCCCAATGCCTTAAGCGCATTTATGTGTGCTTGAGTCCAAGGCTGATATTAGGCTGATATTTAGCCGGGTCTGGGAAAGATTTGGTAAAATTATTTGTCCAACATGATACAAAAAGGTGGTGGCAATGGTAACAACTGCTATTCTCTTGTAAGAGGCGCTTCTCTTCATCAGTCAAAGGAGGTAGCCTTACTCCCTTCTGTGTGGCAGGAACGTTCGTAGTTGCTGGAGTATTTGGTTTATTTGCAGTTGTCAGAGGCTTCTTAGATTAATGGAAAACTTTGTTGGCAATCTCTCTTGCCCACTTTTTTGATTGACGGCGTGTTTCATCAATGAGTCAGATACTATTTAACCAAGTATGAAAGTCTGTAGTGGCATCTAGGTTTTGTTCAAAGTACATGATAGAAAGTGCAGAGTCTAGTTTTGCTTCAATTTGAGTATGTAGGCAGGCGAGATCAAAATGGGACAGGGTTTCTAGCAACAGCAAATTCTGCTTTTGAATATACAATGCAAAATCCCAGAAGGTCTGCTTCTTGTAATTGAAATTTGCAGATAATATGTGGATATGGACACGTGGTTCCCAGATAATTTGAACAGATTTCCTTTATGAATTCATTGAAAGACATCTGAATAATATGGTCACATTGTCCAGAGATCCAATCACACATATGGTAATCCTTGATACCGACCAAGAGATGTCAAACTTGATCAGCCTCTTCAATGCCTTTTGTGTCAAAAAAATCCCAGCATGCCGTTTCATAGTCTTTAGCGATTTCAGGTGTCAAATCTCCTTCTGTCAAAATTGGAGGCTTTGTATAACAATCTTTGATGGTGGCCTATTTAGGTCCCGGATCCACAACAGATGTCATCTTTAGACAATTGGCTATTGGAGCACGTGTTGGAGAAGAAGAACTATCAGAGGGTGGGTTCCGCTTTTGTGAAGGAAGGGAATCGACAGTTTTGGCCAGTCTGTTAGACAAATTGTTGACAGTGGGCTGCGAGGTGTTTTTAGTCCTATTGTGCATACTCCAGCACGTTGCCAATAGGACAGAAGTGGAAGATGTTTGAGGCAGTTTGGGAATCAATTGACATGGCATTTCTGTACCCAGAAGACCTTCCAATATATGCATCAAAAAACTAGAGCAAATACTCCTACAATCTACAGGATATTCATTGTCTGCAACTCAAGGCAGAATACTCAACTAGAACCCGCCAGATGTTACTGACACAACTTGAAAAAAGACAACAGCGGAGGTTGGATATTGTCAAAGAAGTTGTAACCTGGGGTTACTAGTCAGAACTATCTGTGTATTTCACACAGTGCTAAATCAGACCGCAATATCGGATTTGACTAGTACTTAGTGCGAAAACAAGATGTTGGCTTACGTAATACTCTACTAATTGATTATAGCGTCGTTGACGCTGATGGTAATACGGATGCCCCCGTTACAGAAGTGTAGAACGTCATCCACACTTAGACCAACACCAAACAGACAATAGAACCTCACTGTATTTAATAGTCGAGAAAAGTGTAAATATGTGCACATAGAAAACAATAGTAAAAAAACAAGAGAGAGATCAGTCACCACTGTATTTTGGTGAGATCAACAATCCTCCAAAATAGGCACTAACAAACACAACTAAATACTGAGTGGTCGTAATCGTAGAATTACAGTATCACACCAAAAATATGAAGAAAATAGTAGATTTTTATATCTTGAACTACTATACATGGGATAATGGTGCTGGTTTAAAAGCTGTCTAATTGTCATCCTTGCCACTGCTACTGGATTTGGACTTGTCATCGGTGCTAGGCTGTAACTCATCATCAATATGCTTGCAGCTCTTGTATATGGGGCCTGGTGGCCGCTGTGATGTCTTTTTTTTCTTCAATAACTGCCCTTTTTCAGTTGTCCTTGGCTTGCTCTTATCTGAGTGCTCCTTCCTTTTTTTTCCAATGACTACACCTTGGTTACATGCATCAGCAAGCTTCTGATCATGCTCTCTCCACTCCTCAGCCATGAAGAAAGCCCACTTGCACACACCATCTCGCAGCGTGGAACATAAAAGACGGATGTCATCCATGGTTGAAATATTTGAGGGGCTGCCAAACTATATCCTTGAAGGCCAACCAACAACATGCACATGATATTTCTTGACAATAGCTGTATCATAGTTAATATAATTCATCTTCACTATCTTGTTTGTGAGAATCAACTCTGTGGAGCAATGAGACTTTGTGGCACTTAATAGGCAATATGAACCTCATGCAATCCATCAAGAATGAGGCCTGTGCACTTAGCACGCATAGAAAGCAATGTATCTGGCCTTATCACACCTGCCATTATATCAGCTTGTTATGATGAACTGAAATGATGGAACATACTCTGATTCTCAAAGCAGACATACATCTCAAATTTGGCAAGCATGTCTGTGTAGTCCAACTTAAGAACTTTGGGGAAGAACTTCATTACTGTATTGTCAGAAGTAGCCATAAATGTCATGGTGGTATCTTCCACATGACTATGCAAAAAGAATGCAAAGAAACACACACTTGTATGAAGAAACAGGTTTTTCATCTGTAATGGTAGTCAGTTACCAAGAAATCCACATAAAGGACACATAGGCTTACTTCCATAGTAATAGACTTGATGTTTTGGTAAGCATCAGCAGCTAATGCCCGATTACTACTTTGTGACCCTTGCACTCTCAGCTCACAATATTTCATTAGCTTGTCAACAAGTTCCTTCTTCCACTGCTCACTCATATTTGATGGGTCCAATTCTGGGTCGTTGTCGATATTCTCTCAGATGTCCTTAAGCTTCACACAATGTCCAGCAATACAATCTGACAACAGCAAATGTAAGAGTAAATGACAAGAAAATCAGGATAAGAACTTACTCTCATTGATTTTCTTTGATTTAAAGTGAACAATAGCATTTGCAAGTGAAGGACAATGCAACAAGGCATGACTAGATCCATGAATTATCATTTTCTTGATGTGTTCCTTGTCTACTAAATGCTGCTCTGCCAGATCATTGATGAACTTTTCTTGATCCTCAAAATATGCAGAGACAGCTTTTCTAACGAAATCAAGACTGGCCTTTGTATTTTTCTTCAGAATATTGCAAGTGCCCTGAGATGTGTTAGATTTTGTATTAGACTTGTAAGAACACATGCATGGCGGTTGAACAGGTTGATCTGGATTACACACAGCCCAAGTGGTAGCTGCAAAGTCATTGTTTAAGTCTATCGTGCTAGCCATCATCCTGAAATACAGGCTTCAGTGATTCCCAGGTTGATTGTTGATCTATGATTGCAGAAAACAATCACATGATTGTTTACAATGTTGGTAAACCATACCATACAGTTGTTGATTTCCATGTTTTTAGTTTCCTCCTCATTTTCTCATTCCTTCTCTTCTCCCTCCTTGTCTTCTGTGTCCGAGTGCTCTGTGCTGCAATGCATTTTTTGGAAAGTCAAGGTGCAGCTTTCTCTTGATATAATTTGCCTGTTTTTAACTCTGCAAGGCTCTACAGGATTCACAGAGCATACCTGCGCATACAGTAAGTTGGTGATTTGGCTGTGATCCCATACTATATTACTTACCTTGCACCACAGCAGCAGATTTACTGACAAAGCATGGGAATGCTAAAGTCCCCAAACTTGACACCTTGAACATTCATGATGTTTTTGAGCGGGCCAAGGAGGAGCACCTACATGGCAGGCCAAATCTTTTTAAACTGAACAACCCAACCCTTTGCAGAAAAGTAGCATATGTTGTGTTTCATGGGCATAAAACGAGCTTGTTTGAGACTTGGTATGTAACTTCTTGTCTTGATCTTCTTGCTCCACAATTGTTCAATACAGGCCTGCTGCCGCAAAGCAGATTTATGATCTTCCAGATAGCAAGAAGGGCTATCTACAAGGCTATTATACTCATGAGGCTGCTGTGCAGGCCTGAGAACATGTCTTTGCCAACAACCTGGTACACACACATTGCAAGGGTGGTATCCAGGATGTGCCTCCAAGTGCATCAAGAGGCCCTTGCTATCCTAGTTCTGCAACATCACACCACCAGGACCCTTTACTCAAGCTGGACATATGTTACAAGGGCAATGACTTTGTGCACTGCTACTGAACCCCATCTCCACCCCTGGAATCTCATCAGCCCTCTGCAAGTCATCTTAATAGCCCTACATCTAAGCATCCTCATGCTACAAATCACCTCAACCCATGCTCAAAGTTTGCCATGCTCAAGGTTGCCCATCTTTTGCATCTACCAAGCATCGATAGCCGGAACCTGTATCTGATGATGACATGTACTTGTCCAATAACCTACCCCAGACTAAAAACCCACTCTCTATACCAGTGTGTTCTCAATACAACTCTCCATCGCTATTGCTCCACCATTCTCAATCTTTTAAGAAGGGTCCTGGTCCCTTGTTGACTACACTCTCTGCTCAGAAAATTACAGATGAGGATTGTTATTGGGTCATTGAATGAGGTGCCATGCCTGTTGTTCATGAGGGATGGTAGGTGTTTTGTTTTCTTCTATCATCTTATGTCTAATAACTTCTTTAGAGCTGCTGCACAAGCAGCTGTTGGTGAACACACAAACTCTTCTATTATTTGAACAATAGGCTTGGCAGCTGCAGCAATGATTTTCACATGTAGTTACATGGCAGGCAAAGTCTCTTGTCATTGATTTTATATCTTTTACTATATCATGTTATTGTCAATATCTCAATATATTGTTGAATCCTGCTTTAAAATCTAAGTATATATTAAAAGCTTTGTCTACATTGGCAAAAACCTTGTGAAAACTAAAGATATCGACTATACTAAACTATGCTGGTGTCTTGAAATTTTCGATTTTACTCATCAAACTGAGACCCATTTTCCAATGCAATAACTTTGCCAAACACCTTACTTGGGCAATGCGTGCTGCACATTTATTGTGGTGCTTGTCATGTTCTCAATTGGTGGTAGTGCGAGAAGGCATGTGAGGAACTGATGCAAGAAGGCATGCAAGGAACAAGATCATGGAATTGAGTTGTAGACTTCAATTCTACAGAGTTACGCAGGAGTGTAGGAAAGTCAACACTCTTGAAGGAGTATATAGGAATGAAGTTGACGGTGCCTGAACATGTCTAGAAAATAAGAGTGAGTTTGTGCATTTGAGAAGATGGGCATGGATACTTTCTGAACTGATCTGAACTGATCTCTGAACTCCTGATTGTGATCACCCCTGCCAATACCATATCAGCTAATTTGCACAAAGGAAGCAATACTGGCAGCTGCTTGCTGTCTCTCTCTCAACAATCTGAAGTAATCAAGAGTATTACAAAAGGAGGCGGCAAGTAGACAGGCCAAGAAGAAACATAACTTATTGATGTCACAGGGGCAAGATGTCAGCGATTAAGTGAGTGATCAAGGGACTTGGAAGCAGACTGCAGTGTAAGCTTGTTGATCATAATCAATGATCACATGAAGGCCTCACTCTGTTTTGTATACTGCCACACAAGTGCATCAGTGGCAATGCTCCGTCGGCAAAAATCTAGCAAGAGCAAGTTTAAAATATTTGGTGAAGGCCATTCAAACTCTACTAACGTCCAAACTCTCAATCAGTTGGGTATTCATGCCTTCCAAGCTTGTCAGAACAAAGAGATTTGAGAACATCAACAAGGTAAGTAATTACATATAGAAGCCATCATATTGATTGCTTACTCATGACCACTAAAGCTTGAGACAAAGAGAAATGAGAACTGGAAGATATTGGAGAAGCTTGGGAAGACAGTGGACAACATCATGACAATGATGAGGATTGGGTCAATATCAAAACCATCATCAATGGCCAGGTGTCGCTCAACTTGAGCCATGCTGGCAGTGAGTTTCAAGAGCTCCTTGAGGAGGAATTATGCCTACAAAGGAACCAAAGAAAATATCGGAGACGTCGAGATGCAATTATTTGCCAAAACCTAGGCTTTGCCACACAGTTAGACGCCATGGTCAGTGCATACTTATGGTGGAGTCAGAAATGTGGGGTATTAAAAAAGGAACTTGCAGCTCCTTTGAGTCCAGATGTGGTAGTTCAGGAGACACATTCTATCACAGTTGTAGACGTCTTTGGTACACTGTTGACTAGCATTATCTGTGACATCTGATGATTTGCCAAAGATACCTATTCTCTTAATGTACCTATTCTCCAGGGAGGGGAGATAATTGCTGCCTCTCTGGTTGAGCAAGGTCTGATTCCCTCTGCATCTTATCACCCTAAAGTTGTGTTTGCTATGTGTGCTATAGAACTTTATCATACTTCTCAACTGCGCTGTCCTCACTTCACAATCCAGCCTTTTGTGAAAAGTCTGTGCAATCTACATGGCATTCCATACAAACCTTATCTCAGTAAACAATTTTTGATTGCCTTCAATGTCTACCTAGCCATTAACAACAAAACTGAAAAGCATATATGGATTGCCCTCCAATGTGAGACATCTAACTGGAGGCTTCACCATGCATGTCCTGCATGCACCTACAAATTGGAGGATAAAAAGAAGTTGATGTATGAGATGTTAGTGACAATGGATGGCAACAATTCTCTCAAGCATGTCATTCATCAAGGACCAGCAACTGAAGATGAAAATGGAGAGCTCATATCTGGTGAATCAAAGGAGCTTTGGGATGACCACAATGTTGATGGCAACTACTACATCAGTAGAGAGAAAGTTAATCAATGGGCCAAGGGGACACTGGAGGAGATGCTGCCCACTGAAAAAGAATCGGTGTGTTGGTGATTTTTGTATTTTGTACACCATGTTCATGAATATTACAGGAAGAAGACACTGTGGATGCCAAGTCAAGCCCCTGTGCTGAACAATGGAAAAACATGATTGATGAGCTCACCACACACATGTGGGGCATATTTGATGAAACAGGTGTCTTCCTTGCGCTATGTCAGCATGGCTTTGTCTTAGTGATTGCTGACATGATTCAGAGTGGCAAGCTGTGAGTTTTCTTGTTGCATTGTTGATGATGAGGCTCACCTACTTGAAGTGCCAAGTATCCCCTGGCTGTTGTGAAGGAACTGCTTGACACATTTAGTACAGTGGCTCAAAAAACTGTCCCAATGTTTCATACTTTTTGAAAGATGACATTGGCATGAAGGATGAGAAGTACCTAAAATCCTAATTAAATCATGTAAAATACTATGGCATTGTAGCTACAAAATAAATTTAGGTTTATATAATCAAAATCAAAACTGATGGAGCAATAGCCATTTTAAAATATTCACTCATTGGGACAGTTTTTTGAGCATCTTTAATTTTAGTATCTAGTACTTTGTATGTCCTCCATTTGCCTTGATAACTGCTTGAATCCTTCGAAGCATGCTTTCTATTAGTCTTTGGCATACCTCTGGTGGTATTTTATCCCACTCCTTTGCAACCCTCTCCCATAATTCATGCACACCATAAGGAGGTGTTTCATACTGCTTAAGTTGCTCCTTGAGGTACTCTCAGAGATGTTCAATAGGGTTGAGATCAGGGGATTGGGCTGGCCACCAAAGGACATCAAAGTTGTTGTCCTCAAACCACTTGTCAGCCCTCTTGGAGTTGAGTTTGGGGTCATTGTCCTGTTGAAAGTAGCAGGCACCCTCCTCAATCTCCAACTTCTCAAAGCTCTCCTTTGCTCCATCATCCAAAATTTCACAGTACTGCTCTGCATTCATGATCCCCACCACCTCCACAAGCTTTCCTACCCCATTCCAACTCATACAGCCCCATACCATAAGATTATTCCCTCCTCCATG
>QGOA01005561.1:0-12552 GCA_003313075.1 Termitomyces sp. MG16
CTGACCTTGCTATTACTTTCTGTCTCTGAAACTCTGCCAAGTCATCTACTGCAGTAAAGGAGTCTTGTAGTTGAAGAATGTATGAATCAAACAAAATTGTATGTAAAGAAAATGTATTCGTTGAGTAACTATATCTGCATCGAAGTTATATGCATCAACCGTCGAAGTAGTATAAGGATCAAGTCAAATTTACTTAGACCTTGAGCGCAATGGTTGCACCTGTATATACTAGTACGGTCTGCTCTTGGACATTCTGACTCGATGGGATGTTACCCAGACTCAACTTTCCATCAGACAATAGAGATACACCCTTATACACAACAAACAATTTTACTCTACGCTAGATTACAATCTCACATTCCTTTGTGCTCTACCAGAGGTCAGACTAGTAATCCATGGATTGAAAGGAGTCTCTGCTTGGCCTTGAGTGGTAGGCAACATCCGCTGCGAGCATAGCAGATGTTGCCAGGGTGGTCAAGAGAACAGTGCTTTCCCACAGAAAAGAGAGGTAGATAATGGGATCGCGGGGCGTCAAATTTAATAGTTGCACAATGTAAGTATACAGGTTCGACTAATTCTGAGACACTAGATATGATCGAGGCCTTTCTTCTCATAAATCATTTGGGTGGAGATCCAGTAAGGAAATGACTGAAAAAAGAGATAGACGAGGTTGAGTTGATGTCCAACAGGCCCGTACATACCGTCTCGTGCTGAAATCGCAGTGCCAAGACCATATTCTACAAACGTGATGCGTAAATATCATCCTCGTTTCCATTACACAGACCAAGGTGAATAAGTACCATTAAGCTACTGATCACTCTTCCAGTTCCAGTCTGTTCTCTGTCATATGCACTGTACATAACATATATATGGACCCTTTGATGCAGAATCGATCGCCACATGTGTCACCTGGCCTGCAGCTTGATGACATTCACTATTGTCGTTGAACACGACGGATTCGAAGTGGCATATTGTCCTTTGGTTCTGTAACGTACGGTGTAAGGATTGTAACCGAAGGACTCGTTGAGACATACTCATTGTTATAGCAGCGGTTGGCTGAGGGGTTTGTCCTACATATGCAGGTTCAAACTCGAAGTTCTTAATCAAGGTTCTAAAATAGATAGATCCATCAAAACAAAGAAGAGTTTGCAACGCTGTGCTTACGCCAAAACAACTTTCATTTCCATAATCGCCATTGTTTTGCCGATGCAAGCGTGAGGGCCACAGAGGAAAGATAGAACAGAGGACGAAGAGCTGTAAGCTTTTGGTAAATCGAGCCACCGCCCTGGTCTGAACCTGTTGCTGAAGTTAGCACATTGCTCGAAGCAAGGTCAGGATCATACTCTTCAGCGTCTTCTCCCCACAGTTCCTTCCATGTGTTCACGACGCGTATCTAGTTCAAGTATCATCACTGACAAAGTAAGCAATATATCCAAGAGGCACGGACAGGTATATAAAAGATGGTTCCTTTAGGGACAAGGACGCCATCAATGTAATCTGTTTTATTTGCCGATCGGAAGGTCATAGGAACCGGTGGAAGCACTCGTAGGCTCTCCATTCTGTCATATATATTTTAATCGTCATCAAAATGATTGATCGGAACAGGAACGACACGTACACGACGCAATCCAGCTACTGAAGCTCCTTCAGACTTCGATAGTCGGGTCGAGAGTTATTAGCCAGAAATGGTGTCACTTCATCACGAAGGCGTTTCTGACTCTCTTGATCGTTTGCGAGAAGCCAGAGAGTCTGTCCTTTGATGTTAATAGAAGTGACAACAAGGATGTCTTCAATCTCACCCATGCTAAACCGGACGCAGTTGTTTCGTGTCCTGCGCCCAAGAATGTTAACTTGTTGCGTAAAGTGCATAAGCGTAAGGAGGCGTAACGATAAAAGAAACAGACCACTTGTTCGACCATTGCTTGGTCACTCATCGTATACGCTCCTTTGTCCTGCAAGTCCACATTTCGGGCACGAAGCAGAAGGCTCATCACATCTCTCTTTGTCTCAGTGTCCGACATAGCGACTGTTGAGTCGTGTATCCTTTCTGCAAGTATTTTTGCAGAAATTCTCTTGATATGATGCATTGAATCTATCAATACTCCGAGTGGAGCTATTGGCACTCCGTTGGTCTTAATGTATTGTCATCAAGAACGTTAGACTATACCTAAGTCCCTGAAGTGAGCTAGCCAATGGCGATGTCTGTATGCCCAATCGGACCCCATGAGGCGAGGAACACCAGGGATGACCAGTACTGCGATAAATCGGGCAAGATTGGGTCCTACAAACCCAGTCAGTTGTCCTCAGGGTATGTGATTAAATTACAATTCACCAGATTGCATATTGATAAGGCGCTCATATGCCTCGGCAAGCTCATTATGGGGGTCATGGAGCGAATTGGTCTCATAACCAAATGCAGTCTTGCAGATAATATCAAGTGTGACTTTACTCACTGACAAGTCGGTGAGACAGACAGAAAAAATCAGAAAGAACTTCAATAGACTCACTCCATTCGTACATGGTTAAAATTGTTCCTTCTTGTGGCCGCTCCGTCGAGTCGATTTTTAAACCCAAGATCTGAGTCAGACTGTGGAACCATCCTCAGGAATGACGAGATTGCAGTGTACGCGAAAAAATCAACCTTTCTATCGGTTCATGATACATTTCCATCTCTGTGAAACAGATTTAACGGGTGTAAGGCGTTCGAAACGGACAGATATCATACGAGCTATGAGGCTTGTAATTGAAAAAGCAGGATTCATCGCTTTCCGCATCTGCTTATGCTCATTACCAGTAACGGTCAGAAGGCCCCACCCAGCAGTAAGTCCCAAGGCACTCCTCAAGAATCCAGGCTTGGGTCACAAGTCAACAGAGCGTAAAGCCCGACAGTTGTAAGGAACGTACTCGTGGATAATCGACCCAATCGCTCACTAAGATCTTGTGAAGGGCATCCGGTTTCATGAAAATCAATCTTTCGATCCCGAAGGGCCCGACAGCACGAACAACAGGTCCATACTTCTTGACCCATTCACGTTGCGGTATCCCAGCTTCACCTTTGATGATCACTGGGGCCTGTCCATAGAAAAGGTGACCAAGAGGCGGGCCAGGAATACGGCGTAAGGGAGAGAAAATGAAGGGGTAGAAGAACAATTGATAAAGAATGAAAAATGTTGTGCCTTTTAAAAGATATGGAGCTTGAAAGTGTTATCATATGTTCCACGCACCAAGGAATAAAATTGTGGGCAACAACAGAAAACGATAATCATCAGGAAATCGTGCTACGTATTCACAATTGAGCAATCTGGTTACGAGAGTAGGTGACATTTTTGTGGGGTAATTTGCATCCGAAGAGGCATCCATTTTATACACATGCGTAGGTGATGGCTTTCAGCGCCATCAGCCATGTGAATCTGTCGGAATAGGACCCTTAATTTAACAAGCATGGCCATTGGAAAGAGCGTCATACCTGAATTTGTATACAGCATGGATTACACTGAACAAGTATACCCAACTGGCGTCCGGCTTCCACAATATCTTCTGGATGGCTAAGGATATACCGTGGGAAGGTCCATTCGTCGAACGTCGATCCAAGCTTCAGATTTCGGTGATGACATAGATCACCGAAGATTATGCGAGATTACAGCCAGACAATAATAAACAACATATTTTGGAAGGTTCAGTTCTCATTGAATTCTGTGTTTTATCATAGAAACATACGATTTGAGGTCTAACGAGTTAATTTGCACGAGCCGATTTTTGAGAATCATAGTTATAAAAATTTCAGCCCTCAAAATTTGGCGGTCCCCGCAAAAAATCGGGAAAAATCTGCAAAAGTGCGGAATCAAAAGCTTTTGATCATCTGATCACGAATCCAAACATTAGGAAATTTCAGAGTGGTTTGCCTCACAAAAATCCGACAAGTTAGACCTTGCTTTCATCACTGGCTGACTGCCTAAACAGAAACACAACATATCAGGGCTTTGAAATCAAAGGCCTGGGACCAGCTCCCGTGCTGTCAGCCTGCCAACTGATGGATATGGAGACCGACCTTGCATGCCAAGTTTGGATAGTGACCAATCTTGTGCACGATCTTGCACACCTAGTCCAGAGGATGGTGGTGGTAATGATAGAGATGATGAGTTGATTTGGGAGTCCAAGAGGTTTGTTTTGGATGCAGAGACTATGGAAGATCTTGGTTTGAATACCAAGATGGAGCGACTGGAAGATGATCAAAACTGAGATAATAATCTCACTGAGAAGCTGATACATACAGCTCGTGAGCTGGGAGATGATCCAAATGATGAGGATTGGCTGCCACAAGAGCTCAGGAAGAAAAAGAGAAAGACAACAGGTGTGTATCAATCCAATCACTGTATTACAGACTCTTATGAATTAAATTGAAGGTTCAGAACAACCAATTACATACAAAAAAGGACCTGATGTTATGAATAAATCAAAGTGTACTCAAGAGCACTATCAGAAGGCCTGGAAGTCACAGACAAAGCTTGGTGGCTTTTTTGTGCCATTGCAGAATACCACACCAAGTTCTGCAGAACTATCAACTCAGCAGCCATCTTCAGCAGTTGCAGATTCAGATTTGATTGGTTCTGATGCAGAAAAGGAGACTTGGATTCTGAGGTCTACTTTTAGTAGACTGAGGTTTTACTACCTGCTTTGGCATGCATTTTGTCCTCAAAATTTGTGCCCTTCACATGATCTTGGCCATTGCCATGTCTTTTCCTGTATTGGCTATGTCCTTGAAATTTTCTCCCTTTTGGCTATCTTTACCGGCTATTACTACCATGTTCTCAATATTTGCTCCCTTTTGGCTATCTTTACTGGCTATTACTATTATGTTCTTAAAATTTGCTCTCTTTCAGCTATCTTTACTGGTTATTACTACCAGCTATTACTACCATGTCCTCGAAATTTGCTCCCTTTCAGCTATCTCTACCAGCTATTATATCCATCCTCATGTTGAAAAATTATATTTATGTTTTCTTTATATATACATATACCTAATTTTCTTGTGTTGAGCACATTATTGTTTATTTATTTCACTAAGTCAATGGATTATATTTGCTTATATATATATGGTTTTTTTTTATTTTGTTTATTTTGCTTTTGCTTTGTTTTTGTTTTTAATTTAATTTATTTTTGTTTATATATTTTTTGTTATATATGTAATTTGTTATGCTTTCTGTTGGATGTGTGAAGATTTCATTATTTCTTTGCTCCAGCAGTTGTTTACATCATTGATAAATAAATTGTTATATTATGATAATGTCATCTACCTATGCTAGATAGGTAGCTATTGACTTGTCAGTAGTAATGAAACATTATTGAACTAATGAGCTGGTGAACACCAAAAGTGGTGAAGTACAAAAGTGAATAAATATGTACAAGTTGGGGTCATATTAAAAGAAAATAAAAAGAAATTTCCATGTTGACCTGCTGGTTATGTAAGTTGCTGCTCTGTAAGCTGTCACTCCAGCTATGGTTTATATAAGCCATCCCTCCAATTGTAATATTAGAGTCCAAGTAGTTGTGGGCAAATACACTTTATTTGGTAATATAATGATGTGGTAATACTATCAAGACAACTAAAATGAGTAGGATCAGTGGGGAGAAACAAAATATGTATACAGTAGACTTAGTAGAGAAGAAAGCAGAACAACAATATAGTCAGACCCAAGCAAGTGTCTGTGAATCATAGCCAAAACTATATGTGATTGTCAAAGATCAATGAGGCTGTTATTGACAATGTGACAAAGCAGATGTAGTTGAGTGTCATGGCCACAATTAAAGGCTTTTTGATCAATTTAATCATTGGTCAGACATAGAACTTGTATATGTGGGATTATAAATGCACATCATAGTTGGGCAACTACTATCTGTCTCTCTCTTTGTTGCTATTGTCTGATGCATCTACCTCCATTCTGTTCTGACCCTTGTCTGAAATGTCTCTCAGCTTTCTCTTCAGTTTGTTTGTGGTCTCTTTGTTGGATACTAGGTTCTGTGGGGTGTTTATCAGTGTGTTTACTGTGTTGCTTTGTCACTCACTTTCATGAAGCTAGACCGGTGCTCAATAAGAGTCATGGATCTTAATATAAGAAGCATTTTGAGTTTCCTACCTACCAGGTTAACAACTTGGAACAATAGCTGGACAGAAACAAGGTCTCCCACTTGGAATCTTTCTGGCTTGTAATGTTTGTATCTTAAGTTTCTTTCAGTTTTATTTGTTGCTATATTGTGTTGTACTTATATTGTCTTGTTCTCTTTATTTACCTTCATTTTTGAAAATTGGACCACATTGTCTTCAATAATTATGAACCCTTTTTGCATTATTTTATCTGTGAGCTTGTATGGATCTAGTTTCCTGTCTATGGAAATATGCTATTTGTTCTTCTCCATGTTGGATGTTGGTGTAAAGATCCTGTTCACTATGTTGAGTGATTTTTTTTGCTGTCCAAAGAACGTGTCATGCCAGCATTTGAATTAGCCTTCTCTAAACTCAAGTTCAAAGTACTTGATAATCTCTGTTGCTCCTGTCATTGCATCATCAAAGTGTTTTGTTTTTAGGCCATCCAGCTTCATGTATTTCAGTCAGGAATGTCGAGAAGTTAAATGTAACGGAGTGTCACACATGTTACTAGCATCAACAACGCTATAAGCATTCAGTAGAGTATTATGTAAGACAACATCTTGTATTCACTCTAGTTCTAGTCAATCTGATACTGCAGTCTGATTCAGCATTGTGTGATACACACAAGATAGTTCTAGCTCATAATCAACGGTTACATTTTTTTGAATCTTCTGCTATTGGCTTTAGACTCTAGACTTGTTACTAACTAGGCAACTCATCACAAAACCTCTTGATTTCTGTTGGCATCATGTCAAAAACGTGCTTCCATGACTGGCTCTCTTGATCTGGACTCTCCTTTTCCAGCATCAGATACAGGTGATCTACCTGTGTCTCAAGCTGTCTGGTGATGGATGCCCAAATCGAGCTGAGTACTGCATGCACTATCACTAGTACAGCTACTTAGCTGATATAGCTTTGGGCATGCTAAGTATGTGAGAGAGTCCTGGACAGGTCCCAGAGAACACATGGTAGGCAAGAGGTTGGTGGCAAGAAAAGTGGATGCTTGGAGGCACTTGCATAAGGCTCTAAAACGTGGCTACAGGGTGCTAAAAGTTGCTAAGGGGGAGCGCTAAGAGCATGGGAAAGTTGCCAAGGAAGGTGCTAAGAGGTGTGGGAGAGTACTTAGAAGCTAACATATGTAGATACTGTTAGACCTACTGAGGCCACCGTCACTTTGCGCCCCTTTGTTCTTCTTTCCTTTCTTTCTTCTTTCTCTCTCTCTCTCCTTTCTCTCAATCATATCACACATATCACACATCTTTGACCCTGCTTTGACCACACTGAGACATAAATACGATACATATAGACATTATGCCCTCAGTCATTTGTACGAAGACTGAGGGTGAGTTTACAGACGCATACTATACTACAGTCGACTGACAAACATACCTAGATAGTTAACCTTACTGAACATCTAGGTGATAATCAGTCATTAGTTCTAACAGATACGTCTAGATACCGATAGAACCACCAAAAAAAAACAAATACTATACAACTAGAAATACTTACCATTCGATACAGGCTTACCCATTGTATCGTATAGGTAGAAAATCAATAAACAGTCAATTGAGCACAGACTGAGTGAGGGCTTGCCCATTGTATTGTATAGACTTAACCTTCTAACATCTTTTGGGTGGAGATTCAGTAAGGAAATGACCGAAAAAGAAGATAGACGAGGTTATGGTACCGCTGACGTCCAACAGACCCGTACATACCGTCTCGTGCTGAAATCGCAGTGCCAAGACCATATTCTACAAACGTGATGCGTAAATATCATCCTCGTTTCCGTTACACAGACCAAAGTGAATAAGTACCATTAAGCTACTGATTACTCTTCCAGTTCCAGTCTGTTCTCTGTCATATGCACTGTACATAACGTATATGAACCAAGGTATCTTTGATGCAGAACCGATCACCACGTGTATCACCTGGCCTGCAGCTTGATGACATTCACTATTGTCGTTGAACACGACGGATTCGAAGTGGCATATTGTCCTTTGGTTCTGTAACGTACGGTGTAAGGATTGTAACCGAAGGACTCGTTGAGACATACTCATTGTTATAGCAGCGGTTGGCTGAGGGGTTTGTCCTACATATGCAGGTTCAAACTCGAAGTTCTTAATCAAGGTTCTAAAATAGATAGATCCATCAAAACAAAGAAGAGTTTGCAACGCTGTGCTTACGCCAAAACAACTTTCATTTCCATAATCGCCATTGTTTTGCCGATGCAAGCGTGAGGGCCACAGAGGAAAGATAGAACAGAGGACGAAGAGCTGTAAGCTTTTGGTAAATCGAGCCACCGCCCTGGTCTGAACCTGTTGCTGAAGTTAGCACATTGCTCGAAGCAAGGTCAGGATCATACTCCTCAGCGTCTTCTCCCCACAGTTCCTTCCATGTGTTCACGACGCGTATCTAGTTTATGTATCATCAACGACAAAGTAAACAATATATCCACGAGGCACGGACGGGTATATAAAAGATGGTCCCTTTAGGGACAAGGACGCCGTCAATGTAATCTGTTTTATTTGCCGATCGGAAGGTCATAGGAACAGGTGGAAGCACTCGTAGGCTCTCCATTCTGTCACATTTATTTTAATTGTCATCAAAATGACCGATGCAAACAAAAACAACACGTACACGACGCAATCCAGCCACTGAAGCTCCTTCAGACTTCGATAGTCGGGTCGAGAGTTATTAGCCAGAACTGGTGTAACTTCATCACGAAGGCGTTTCTGACTCTCTTGATCGTTTGCGAGAAGCCAGAGAGTCTGTCCTTTGATTGTTAATAGAAGTGACAACAAGGGCGTCTTTAATCTTACCCACGCTAAACCGGACGCAGTTGTTTCGTGTCCTGCGCCCAAGAATGTTAACTTGTTGCGTAAAGTGCATAAGCATAAGGAGGCGTAACGATAAAAGATAGAAACAGACCACTTGTTCCACCATTGCTTGGTCGCTCATCGTATATGCTCCTTTGTCCTGCAAGTCCACATTGCGGGCACGAAGCAGAAGGCTCATCACATCTCGTTTTGTCTCAGTGTCCGACATAGCGACTGTTGAGTCATGTATCCTTTCTGCAAGTATTTTTGCAGAAATTCTCTTGATATGATGCATTGAATCTATCAATACCTGGAGTGGAGCTATTCGCACTCCGTTGGTCTTAGTGTATTGTCATCAAGAACGTTAGACTATACCGAAGTCCTTGAAGTAAGCTAGCCAATGGCGATGTCTGTATGCCCAATCGGACCCAATAAGGCGAGGAACACCAGGGATGACCAGTACTGCGATAAATCGGGCAAGATTGGGTCCTACAAACCCAGTCAGTTGTCCTCAGGGTATGCGATACAATTACAATTCACCAGATTGCATATTGATAAGGCGCTCATATGACTCGGCAAGTTCATTATGGGGGTCATGGAGCGAATTGGTCTCATAACCAAATGCAGTCTTGCAGATAATATCAAGTGTGACTTTACTCACTGACAAGTCGGTGAGACAGACAGAAAAAATCAGAAAGAACTTCAATAGACTCACTCCATTCGTACATGGTTAGAATTGTTCCTCCTTCTGGCCGCTCAGTCGAGTCGATTTTTGAACCCAATATCTGAATTAGACTGTAGAGCCAGCAGCCTCAGGAATGACGGGACTGCAGTGTACGCGAAAAAACCGACCTTTCTATCGGTTCATGATACATTTCCATCTCTGTGAAACAGATTTAAGCGTGTAAGACGTTCGAAACGGACAAAAGTCATACGAGCTATGAGGCTTGTGATAGAAAAAGCAGGATTCATCACTTTCCGCATTTGCTTATGCTCGTTACCGGTAACGGTCAGAAGGCCCCACCCAGCAGTTAGTCCCAGGGTACTCCTCATGAATCCAGGCTTGGGCAGAAAGTCAACAAAGCATAAAAACCAATGTTTATACGGAACATACTCGTGGATAATCGACCCAATCGCTCACTAAGATCTTGTGAAGGGCATCCGGTTTCATGAAGATCAATCTTTCAATACCGAAGGGCCCGACAGCACGAACAACAGGTCCATACTTCTTGACCCATTCACGTTGCGGTATCCCAGCTTCACCTTTGATGATCGCTGGTGCCTGTCCATAGAAAAGGTGACCAAGAGGCGGGCCAGGAATACGGCGTAAGGGAGAGAAAATGAAGGGGTAGAAGAACAATTGATAAAGAATGAAAAATGTTGTGCCTTTTAAAAGATATGGAGCTGAATCAACCACTTGAAAGTGTTATCATATGTTCCACGCACCAAGGAATAAAACTGTAGGCAACAACAGGAAACGATATTCATCAGAAAATCTAGGTACATATTCCAAATTGAGCAATCTGGCTAGGAAAGTAGGCGACATCTTCTGTGGGGTATATTTGCATTAAAGAGATGTTCATTTTATACATATGCATTGCTGATGGCTGATGACTGATGACTGCGATCAGCGCTCAGCCATGTGAAATTGTCGGAATAGTACCATGGTCATGTGGACAGAGTCATGCTTACCTGGATTTGGACACAGCATGGACCACACGACCAAGTATACCCAACTGACGCGTTCCGGCTTTCACAATATCTCCTGCATGGCACGGATGACAATATACCGCGGGGTCCATTCGTCTAACTCTGTCCAAAGAAGCTGCATAGACAGTTCCCTCTCGAACAACAAGAGTAAAGACACGTTGTGAAATCGCTTCGCTTTGTGAATTTGTATTCTGCAACTCGATCTCATAGATTTATATAGTATATACAGCGAGGAATCTATGCTTATCCTGTAGAAAGTCGAATTTGTCGTATAAATTCAAAAGTGTAAATCAGAACCACCAAGGTTTCCATGCGGGTGCAGCGGACCTAGCTGTACGACCTTCGTTGTATATACGTCTGATTGAATTGAAGGGTTTCCCCTGATTTCGATCCTGCTCTGTATCGGCTTTCCCAAACCAGTCGCTTCCGCCCCTTGCGTGCGTTGTTCCGTTGTAAGCGCATGCTTACAGCGGGCCCGTCAACGATACCACGTTGTTCAGACCCTTGCACCCTCGCATAGCTTACCATAACCATCTATTCACATCCGCACCATCCAAGTGCGCAATTAAAGCCATGGGCTCCGACGTCCATGTTATAATTCTCTCCAAAGAAAGTGGCACTCAATGTTCCTTGAAAGTTTGAAGACCATACAAGATCAGGATAGATTTACAGAAAAAGAATAGCAAACAATTTCACTCCTCTTGTGCATTGTCCACCTCACCGGTCTAGGGAAACTACCAGGGTTTCGAATTTCGAAAGGTCTAGATGTAATGCAGATTAAGAAGTGAATGCGTCAGAGAGATACATACTTACTTGTTGGAGGAAACTTGTCGAAGTAAAGTCACGTTGTTTCAATAAGGACTAACAACTACAAATAAAGGGATCAGAAACGTGTGACGTAGCGCGATCGAGGGAGGCGCAGTGTGGAGACTACGACGTCGTTGCCACCATGCCCGTAGCAATTTAAGTATAGAACAATGAAAGAAAGTGAGCGGGATATGTTAAAAGGCTGAAAGGGAGGAGATGGTTATGGCGATCTAATCGTCGCCTGAATCAACCCTGGGCAAGTCCTCGATCTATTCTAGATCTCGGAAGTAAATGACTGAAGAAATCGGCATCTCTTTCACTTGGTGCATACATCATCCCCACGCTCGCTTGTATATAGATGGAAACATGACTCATCTGTGAATTTCACTAAACCGTGGAGATGCTACGGACATTGGACAAGATATTTATAGAAACCCGAGCTGCAGCCGATCTTCGAAAGATCATCAGCGGGGGCCAGGAGAGGTAGCACGTTTTATTCATTTCCACAGTCGTGTGATGAAGACTGCGACATATAAAGAGACGTCTCAATCAGAGTCTTTCATCCAGAACACCAGAATGGCGATAGAAAACATTTTCCCCGCTCCTTCTCCCTCTCGGTCGAAACTGACACCAAGGCTGTGGGCGGGAATCACACCCGAGTCAACAGCCGAAGTTCAAAGGCTTGTCAAGGACAGCCATGAGAGATGGCATGTTTTCATGATGCGTAAATATCGTGCACATAAGTAAACTTGCCTTGTCCATCTTTTACTCGTGGATGCTAAAGACATTTAAGTCATTCCGTCCACTGTGCACTCACTACTTGGGCGTTGGGAGCTGACACCGAAATAATTCAGGTCGGGTACGATATGAGATGTCCACAATACTTGCCCAGGTTCAGTTCACCCGAGAAGATTACGGCTGAGAACTTCAACCAGCACCTTGGGGATGATGAGTAAATGAGCTTTGATTTCGCAGGGTGCTCTTAAGAGGGCTTACGATTTTTTTAGGTATTATAGTGCATACGTAGACTTCTTCATGGAAGTCGTTAAGAAGCAGGGTGTCACGAGCGCCGTG
>QGOA01005564.1:0-10522 GCA_003313075.1 Termitomyces sp. MG16
TACACTTTGGATCTCCCTCTGCCAGCTGTGTGACTGAGCCACAGCCTCTAGAGGTCACCCTTACAATCAGCAGTCTGCATAAAGATCATATTTCTTCCACTTGAGATAGAGCTTCTTCTTCCTTAAGCATTCAAAAACCATACAAAGATGTTCTTCATGTTCCTCAATAGTATCTGAGTAGATAAAGATGTTGTCCAGGTATACATGCATGAGCCTTCTGATGACATCACAGAAGATTGACATCATCAGTCGCTGAAAGGTAGCGGGCACATTGCAGTCACTTATCTGCATTATATTACTGACATATGTGCCAGTAATGGATGCAAATACCATCTTGGGTATATCAGTCTCCCTTATGTGCACTTGTTCATATACATCTGTCAGGTCTATCTTTGACCTAATCTTCATGCATGCAACATCCTCCCAGATGACCTCCTGATCAGGCAGGGAGGTCACATCCTTAATAGTGTTGTCATTGCATTGGTGGGCATCCAGCGCCATCTGCAGTGTGCTGTTCTTCTTAGGTATGCACAATAGAGGGGAGGCTTGTAGGGCCAAACATGCAGCCCACCATTGGGCCTGCAGATACAAATTAGTCTTATCCTGCAACTGCTGTTGTAGCACCATTGGGCACCATGGTAGATGATACTTGTATTGTCTAGTATTGTCTACAAGGTTGATCTCATGATTCACCTTACACCAAGGGGGAAGCTCCTCCTTGGTACCATTCACAATATCAGTGAACTCATCTTGCCATTTTTGGCACAGCCTTAGTACATCCTCCATTGTCAACCTCATTCCACTGATGGCAGCTCTTCCCTTCTCTTTCTGGAAATGGCTCATGACCTGTGCCCTCAGCACACTAAAGTGCTCTCTAAGTGCCTGGATCCTCCCCTCACTCTCATCAGGGATCATCAGTTGCACTGGTTGCATTGCCCTAGTGCATTGCATAGACATTGATCCGCCATCAAAAATCACTTCTGCCAGGGGAGATATCTCTCCTGGCTCAGCCTCTCAATAGCATTCACCTCCCTCTGGGCAGCTGTGTTGGCTCCCCCATATCATTGATGCCATTAATCAATTCCATTCCCATGGCATCCAGGGGTCAAGCCCCGAATCCATTGCTGGACTAGGTATGGGCCAATCCCATAATCACCACACCTCCTCTTCTAGCCCATCTCCAGACTGTGGTAGCCCCATTTTCTCCATGTCCTCCATCACCAGGTCCTCCACTCTTACCTGGGACAATGTGGATTGACACTCCTGTCTGTTCTGTCATGTCTGGTTGCCCTTCCATTCCTTGGCAAGCAACTTGTCCTCACTCCCCCTCTCCAGAGTCTCCTGGTACTCTGCCTTGCTCAGCATGACTGCTGGGTGATCCACAGGCAGGCTTACTTCATTCCAACCCATGCAGCCCCATATCATTAAATTGTTTCCTCCTCCATGGATAGTTGGTGTAGTGATGCAGTCAGATAGTGGTTCTCCTGGAATTTTCCACACATACACCTTCCTATCTGATCCAATCCAATTAATCTTTGTCTCATCACTTCACAAAACCTTTTTCCAATCTTCCACTGTCTAGTTTTCATAATACTAAGCAAACTTGAGCTGGTTTGCACAATGAGCAAGCAGCCTTGAGCATGGAAACTTTCTTCTTTGTTGCTGAGCAAAAACCTGCCTCCTTCAATGTATTCCTGACTGTCAGGATTGACAGAACTGAAGATGACAGAATTAATGAACTGTGTAGCTTGAACAGCATTATCCAGCTTCCCAGTAGTAATTTGGTGAATAATAGACTGTTTGTCATGTGCTGTAAGCTTGGAAGGATGACCTCCAGGATGATTCTCTTTGTTGCTTTCTAGTTCTTTGCTGATCCTTCCCACAGTGCCATTTCCTAGGCCAGTTCTTGCTTGGATTTGATGCTGAGAATACCTCTCATTGAGGAGAAAAGCAACAGAAGAGTGATTGGCTGCAGAAACAAAGTGCATGATGGTGGTAGAGTGCCAAGAAGGTGATTGATTGAAGTTGAACATGTCAAATTAGTACCAACAAGGTCAAATAACATTGTTTATACTTTCTACAAGGTGTTTCCATCTTCTACTGCTGAAAAGTATTAAGAAAGTATGAAAATTAAAGTGAGTCAAAAGACTGCCCCAATGATTGAATATTTTGTTTGATTTATTAATAGGTGAGGTCTTGTCCAAATCACATGATCTATACATTATTATGAAGCCAGGATGCAGTTGTATGTCATGTAATTTTCTACAACTTTTTGCTAAGGTAATTGATGCACACCATGTGAATCTTTCCAAAAGGGCCAAACATTGGGGCAGTTTTTTGAGCCAGTGTATGCATATACAGTGTGCCCACAATCATGTCATACCGATCAAAGTTTGTGACATCCACATACTCCCAGGACACCAAGCCCCCAGTGCCAAATTTGATGTATGTGCCAAAGTGCACAGACACTTGACTACCTACTGTCCCCAATTGTAGGACAATAGGATTGCCTAGCTGGTGTACAGCAATATTGTGCACCTGGCAAAACTGTGGAGTCACCCCAGTAGTGGTACTACCTGAGTCCCACAGGGTCCATGCCCTATGGCCTTCCATCTCAACATACATGGCCAGATATTCTTTCTCCTTGTGACACAACTTTGGCTGCTCCAAGTTCAAAGCCCTCTTTCACAAAGTTACTTTATATGCCATTTGGTAGGGCATATCTTCCATACCCTCCACCTCCAACCCCCCACCATTGGGGTAGTCAGTCATAGGCATCAGAAAATTGTCGCTCTCTTTGTCTGAGGGGTACTTGTCTTCATACAGCTCGACTTCCATGAGTTCATCCTCCTTGCTGAGCACACCCCAATCCCCAACCATACTCGCCCCATCCATCCCTGTATTGACAGGGGTAGATTCTGCTAAGTCAGCTACCTCTTACCCCTTGCCACAGGCTTCAAGGGGCACTGCTTAGCAAAGTGTCCCTCTTCACCACAGTGAAAGCATGCCTGGCCCATGCCATCACCTTGTCTGTCTTGCACATCTACAGGGCATGCTTGTGCTACCAGTGGTTGCCCATCTCCCTTAGGCCAGCCAACCTCTGGGGTGGAGTCTGCTGCCTGGCCTTCTTGGGGTTCCAATCACTCCTGCCAAATCACCATTTGCAGATTTCCATTCATTGCCAACTCACTTCTTCTAATGAGAAAGGTGCCTAACTGCCATGGCTGGATAGGTTGTGCCTGTCCTGCACCCACTCATCCACAACTACTGCGCTGCTCAAAATGCTGTGCAGTCCTTGATTGTACAGCTTGAGGATCATGTCCTTGAACATCCACTGCACCACAGCTTGATTTGAGCTGAGGACATGGTGCTGGAACCAGCACTTTGCCTGCCCCTCCAGGAACTCTGGGAGGACAAACACCCTCTCCCTGTCCATATGATTGCCTCCATACTGACAGGCTGCCAGGCAGTTGCATACATCCATTGTCCAGTCCTCCAGCTCACTGAACTTTGACCCCCCTTCATAGGGCTTGATGTTCCTCAAATCATATGTTTGAGGTTTCACTCCATCTTGAAGACAAAGTGCCACTCCTACCACATAGTCAATGATAATCACCAACCACCAGTGCATATTATCTGTATATGCCTTGGTAGCTTTGTTTAGCCCAGGCAATTTATTTTGTCCCTCTGCAGGAGCAAATGTCAAGAATGCCTGTTTTACCCTTACAGGCATGATCCACTCATGGTCACCCCTTAGCTCTTCCTCCTGGTGACAATCTCCAAAAGTAGGGTCTACTGCTACTCTGCCTTCTGACCCATGGTGCTCTGGTCATGGCATTGACACCCCTTGCCATCAATCACTCTGTGCATACTCTTTCCTTGCCTCAGCCTCTGGTACCCCCACCCTGATGTCCAGCCTCTGTTCTGGTCATCCAACAAATAGCCTTCTCATCTCATCAATGGGTATGGACCTGTTGAATGTAATCCCCTGGTCATCAATCTGGGAGTAGCCCTGCTGTCGCAGATCCTGGAGTCTCATTTGTTGAAATGAGACTCTATCCTAGAAGCTATCTCCAAGCTGCACATGACCAGTCATCAGAATGGTTGTGCCCACTTCTTCCTTTACTTGAGGGCTCTGGACCTTGTCTACCTCCTGGATGGCTGGTAGACCCACTGCAGGTGTTGAGGACATAGTCTCTGCAGTTGAAAGAGGTGCAATTGGGTGCCCTGTAGACCTACACTGCCACTCTGCAGCAGCACTACAGGCAGCATACTGCATGTCTGTCTCCCCATACTGCTGGAGTGCTTACAGTCTACTCATAGCCTTGTCAACATGTGGCAAGGCTGTCCTCCCTACAGGGATAGTAGGGATTAACTCAGCCTCCTTGGGTGTTGACAGGGCTGAAGACTTGTGCCTCTTCTTATGGTCCATGTATGCTTGGGCCTTAAGGTCCAAAATAGTCAAAAAGAAAGAAATATATTTGTCACTCTGTAGCAAAAAAATACTACTACCTCTGCCCACAAGCAGCTGTATATGCTTCTGCACATACAGCATCAACCTTGCCTGGGTGGATTCCTTGCCAATGGCAGGGAATCACCTCCACAACAGTCCCACCTGTATTGCCAACATAGAGCTAAACCATTGCTGCTCCTCCTCATCAGATATTTCCTCTCTGTCTTCTATGTATGGCATCTGCACTGCCAGTTTCCATGTCCTCACAGATTTTACCTGTAAGGACTCATGGCCAGCATCAATCATTCATTTTGGCAGCATGGGAGTTGGTTGCACCATGTTCCTGTAAGGGCGACCTCTAGAGGCTGTGGCTCAGTCACACAGCTGGCAGAGGGAGATCCAAAGTGTATTAGAATATATACTGACAATATCAAGGTAGCTACTCACCTGGCAGAGGGAGATCCAAAGAGAACAAGTCTAGGGATTCCCTATGCCAGGTTGGACGCTTCTGGGGCCTCTGAAGCATGGGAAACAACTGTACAGTACAACAAAACCTTAAAAACTCGAAAATTGCCTACACAAATACTTGTACAAATAAGGGGCAAACTCTGGCAAACTCTGGCTTATATAAGCGGTCTGGAAGCGGTGCTGAGTGGGCCCACACTTGTCTGAATGGTGGCTAAAGAACCAGAGCATCTCAAGGGCTGAGAGTAGTACTAACAGATAGTGTTGAAAGAATAGAAGTAAAATGAAATAATGTCAGAAGAAATAAGAGAATGAATAGAAGGAGAGTGAAGAGATAAGGAGTGAGAAAAGGAAGAAATGAGGAGTCCCCTGACAGTTCCTCCAATTCACGTTTGACACAACACCTCAAAACCCAGGAGCTGGATGCACACCAGATCACATCCAGAATTCTATAGATGTTGATGGTTCTGGCCAGCATGATACTATTCCAGAATCATGCTCTCTTATCCAAGTTGCTTCTTGAGGCACTTGAATGACCAGTGGTGACGACACACCCCTGCTCTCCTCCCTTGCTGATGCCCTTTGCCCTCTTGCTGCCCTTGGGTCCATAAAGGCCAGACTCCCTAGCATGTCATGCAGGGGAGTATTTTCTGACCATCCTGAATTCTGTGGGTACATGCCCACTGATGTGTCTATAACTTTAGCCTTAGTCAACACTGCTGGTGTTGACTCAGATTCTGCTTTCAGGACAACATTGTCATCCTGACACAAGGGTTGAGGGCTCTCACTCATCATCACACAGTCAGCTGATGTCAGTACAGTGCCAGAGAAGTTGATCTGAAACGTTGAAAAAGGAGTTTGGCTTGATTTGTCTGATTTTTTCTGGTACCATTGATCTTGGTATCTATACCAGATTATATCCAATGTAGATAAGGTTCAAAAAAGTATAAGGATTTACAAGTTGAATAAGCTCAATTCACACAAGAGAACCAGAATCCGTGTTGGATTGTCCAGTACTACTTGGTATGAAAATAAGAGCTGAAGCTTACGTAAGCTTCAGCTGTCAAAATAACTACTAAATGTGACAAAATAGCTGCATTACAACTACGTTACACTATAGCACAGCATGATTTTTCTTCTTTAGAGCTTTGTAAATTGCAAGACATGTTTTCTTTTTACTTTTGCTAAGAAAAATCATGATTGGGTGCCAGCATTGATAGTGCAGCTTCAAAGTGAATTTTTAGTGCTAACAGCTAAACTGATTGAATACATACCTAGATATATGCAATCACTGTAAATAATGTTCTCCAGTAATAGAAATTACTTTGATTCTATTGTAGTATAACTGTAGACACCATATACAGTGCTTCAATAGTCAACCTTTATGGGCTAGAATATGACAGTATCTATTGCACTCTGTTAAAGGATTGGACCTTCATCTTACCAGGGTAGAAATGCATTTATGTACAAATCTCAGACTTTTGGTCCAAGAAAAAGTGTGGTACTCATGAATTTTTATCCATAATGCTCACCAACCCTTCCTTTATACAGCTGAGCATCAGATACTCTATGATGATAGTATATAATTTTGGTTCTACAACATTGCCCTTGAAGCCCAGTGAAAACTGGATCCAAGACTACTGGGTAGTTTCTGGAAGTAGTGTAGTACTTGGCAGAAGTATTACTTGATAGTTCTGGGGCTTGCTAGTGTAGAATATGACCTTGAATCCATACTGACTTTGACAATGAAAGGGATAATTATTGTTTTGAATGTGTTTAATAATTTTGCAAAATGCCGAGGTTTTGAGGAATTATAATTTTGAATGAGAATAATAATATTCCTACAAGTCGAGGTTTCTTAACAAACTCTGGCCTAAGTGATTCACTCCCTGGGAATCACCGAGCCCTTGCCTATCAATTGCCTGTCTATTTTCTACTAAACTTGGGCTATTTATACTGTTTTTCTAGTGCACAGACCACTATCTACATATGACTCTTTATCAGAAACTCTCCCACTTCCAGAACATATTTGATAGTCCAATTTCCCTTTTGGGAGGCCTGTTTTAGTGCCACCCATTCCACCATTTAACTTCTTGTTCTGCCATTCTTCCCAATGTTTCTGATTGCCACTTCCCCATTTGCTTGAGCTCCATTTAGCATGATCTCATTCATAGATCCTTCTTTCCTCTTTTAATGCCTCCCTGCATCATCTACTTCTTTCCTTTTCCCCTCCTAGTTATGTCAAATCGAACATTGACTGAATTGATGATGAAATTGAGTAATTATAATTGTTAATGACAATAATAGTGTCCCAATTTCATCCTACTCTGTCCATTGCTAGCTTCCATGCTTTTCCTCTCCATGACAGTGGTTAGACTATTGTTGAGCTGATAGTTTGAACTGGTCCCTGCCTGTTGTTCTGTACTTTTCTGTGTATTTGTTGGGATGTTTTTGGAGATGGTTATTTGTTGAGACTGCTACCAGGAGGCTTACAGTTTTCAGCCCATAATTAAATGTTTATTTTGACTTCTGGTGCATGGTGTGTCCCTGACTGCTGGTACAGCGTTGTATCAGTAGCTGGAAGTCTATATCAAATTATGAGCTGTGCCAAAATCCCATTAAATTTATATAAATTACATCAATTTCTTACCTTTAATCAATATCAATCACTCTGACCCCCTCATGTTTGCATGCTTGCTGTTGAGTGCACTGGGGCTTGAACTCTGCCTTCTATCAACATACTCACTGATCCATGTACTTGCCTATTTACACACTTGCCTATTTACACACTTGCCTATTTACACACTTGCCTATTCACACACTTGTTCCTCTTTGCACACTCACTGTTGAGTGCACTGGGTGTGGCTCTGTTTATCCTAGCAACAATCCCTTCTGAGAGGCTGTTGGTCTCTGGTATGGTGCAACTGGTGACCTTGAGTCATATGACCCCTGACAATTGCAGTCTTGTCATCATCCTTGACTTCATATCCACCTCCCAATCAGGCCTCACTCAGGGTTCAACTGCTCCTTTTATGCTCATCTAAAACTACAATCTTGACTATTGCAGTGGCATGTTGCAGAGCAGGAACAAGTTTTGCTTTTCCAGTGGTTATGGGGGACCAGGCAGCATGTGCAAGCTCTTTAATGCATACAATGCTCCTATGCCTGCCCACATTCCTTCCACCCCTGGGTCCTCAGCCTTTGCAGCCTGGATCATGCCTTGACTGCAGTCTTTCTACCCTCTCTTTGTATGTGCAGTGCCAATAATCATTAAGCATGATGTATGAGTGGTGGACTCGGTTTGTGTCCTAAATTCTATGTGAATTGCCTTTTATTTAGAAACACTCAACTCACTTGTTCTATCGGGAAAATGTCATCATTCCTCTGCCATCTGCCCCTATTCTCAAAGTGGCTGTTTCAAGCCAAAGCAATGTCTCAAATGAATTGAATTGCAAGCCTCTTCAACCTAAAGATGGTCTGACATCAGCTCAGTATGTCATAATCATGTTTATTCTTGCATATTATCTTATGTCATGATTTTAGAAATATTTTTGCCATTAACTATCTTATGTTGCACCCTAATGCTACTGAATCCGAGTTTGTGAATATGTGGAAGACATGTGAGTCCAACATCAAAAAGGTAAATTCCATTGATCTTTGTAATAATGTTTATTCTAAAACATGTTCAGCTTCTAGAGATACAGTATTTTGTCAAAGCAACAAACAAAAGCTAGAAAAAAATCAAAATTCAGCTTACTCAAATCCAAATCAATGCTATGTCAAACAATGATTGTGTCATTTTTCAAGTAAGTGTCATGCTTTTTGATATCTTTTTCACTATGTGCAGCATCATGATTACTTTAAATCCACTTTGCTTCATGAGTCATTTCATTACATATCAGGAGAATTTGGACTAACCCAGATTATATGTGTAGTACTATAAGCAATATATTTTCTGTACATTTCAGACCTACAAGGATGTGTACAGATAAGTAACAGAATTTAACAAAAATCAGTCAGGCTACCACAGAATCCTTCAAAAATCTCCAGAAATATTTCTGAATTTGTAGTCAATTTCTGGCTATGTCCAACCCGGATAAAATCTGACTCGCTCAGATGCTTCCAGATGTGTCCAGAGCCAGTTCTCACTGGGTGTGTAAAGACTCTATACTCAATGATTATCACATTATTTGGTTGTTATCAACTGTTGTATATGGATTATCATAGAAACACATCTAATTTGAATGTTTATCCTTGAAATATAAACCCACAGTGTGACTTGACACACACACACACACACACACACACACTATACTTCATTGTGTGTACAAAAATGTCATCATATAGTATACCTATAACAGTATTTCCTTCACCATGGTCTATGGATTGCATCCCTGGCAGAATGGTATATGCTTCTTGATGGCACTTTAGGAGGGTTTCTCTTGCTGACAGTAAGTACTCTAAGTATACTAACCATACCTCATCTCAAATCTAAGATCAACAAGTTGACCTGGTCTAGAACTGCTGAGGTTGGTAGGAAGATCCCAGCAGTGGAGAGGTCGGGAGGTTCCAGGAGAGGTTTGGAGGTTATAAGGTCTCAAACTTCTTGACCAGACCACACTGTTGATGAATTAGTTTGTTTTTGTGGACTATCAAATTCATTTGTTTTCATGGAATATCAGACATTTATCTGTTGAATTAGTTTGTTTTCATGGAAAATTAGTGTGTGATGCCAAGAAAAGAATAACATCAGACCCCAGAATAGTTCACCAGCATATGGCACATGTGAAGAACTTGCATTGTATGCTCCACAGCTCTGGGGTGGTGGTGGTGGGCACATGTTGTGGGAAAGCAAAATGGTACCAGAACAAAAAAAGGTCAGACAAAATTGAAAAGGTAAGATAGGATTTGGCAAATACTTTCAACTTGAGCTTAACTTCAATCCACCAACTTCTGTTTTGCTTCCTCAAGTATGGGATGCCAGTGCCTCTACAACACCAAAGAAGAGAGGAGGCTTGCAGCAAATGCTAAAAGCTATAGAAGCTACTATAAGTGAGTCTTCTAGTCCAATAGTTTGTAACATATATTGAAATTTATAAATATAGAAATAAGTCAGTCATTAGTACACGAAATCCAAAGTACAATAACAATAATCTCAGACTTGTGAAATGTTCCCCTAAGGCAGTAGTTGGGGCTGCATGTTGGGTACTTGGGTAGGGCTATTGAATATCTATGTTCATTGTCAGGGAGGAGGTTGATAAGTATGAGAGTATGGAGGTATGGAGGTTTAAAGGTATGGAGCTATGGAGCTATGGAGCTATGGAAGGTGAGGTCAACAGTAGATTGGAGATCTCGGGAGGTGCTATTTTGGTAAATAGAAGCATGACTGTACAACCTCCTGACGTCTTAGGGCACTTACTGTAAGCACAGATAACCCCCCTAAAGTGCCATCAAGAAGCACGAAGTGTCCTGCCTTAGGTGATGGATTGCAGCCTTCAAATATAGTTCTTTGTACTTATTTATAAATACTCTTGCCTTACACACTCACTAGCACATATAAATTGTTATATTCAATATTAAAAACTTTACTATCAGTGCTGCAAA
>QGOA01005580.1:0-10022 GCA_003313075.1 Termitomyces sp. MG16
CTCACACACTTAGCACGCCCAAAGCTATATCGGCTAAGTAGCTGCACTAGTGATAGTCCACGCAGCATCCAGCTCAATTTGGGCGTCATCACCGGGACCCTCCCTCCGACCCCACAGGACACGCCCCGCCATCATGACTACCGATACCGCCATCAGCCGCCACCGACTCTGATCAATGATCGGATCCTGCGCATCACACATCACAGCTCCCTCCATGCCAATTGATCACATGCCCCACACGTGCGATCCAGGTATACAGTCTCTGCCCGCTACTCAATGACCCCTGGAACCCATCCCAGACACCCCGGAACCCCGAGACCTGGTCCCGTAGTACTTATAGCGTAGTTTCCCGTTGTATTTGTCAGTCTTGATATTACATTTGCATTTCTTGGATTGTTGCGTGCCCTCTGTTTGACTGGTATGCATTGACTGGCACACTTGACTGGCACACTTGAATAATCGCGTGCTCTAAGATTGGTACGCACTTCGCGACTTTAATTTACTAACTTGGTCTCGTCTTAGAACCTCCGGTTCATGACTCGACCCCCACCCGAATCCCCCAGCTACTCCCAACCCAAAACCCCGGACCAAGTCCCCTCTCCCGGAACTGCCCCTGTCCGCGTCTTGAACCCCGGAGTCCTAGCCCCGGATTTCCAGACACCCGAGTATCCGTAGGTCAAGTCCACATCATAAGGGCGATTGCTTTCCAGAAAGCCCCCGACTCAGCAGAACCTGACACTCATGTGGAAAGCCACCAGTAGGCATTAGCACAAGGAACTGCTCCAATCAGTCTAGGATAGCAGGACGGTAAAGACGTTCAGGCTCATCAAGGAGAAGGGGAACTTCTGGCATGATGTGATACTGACCGGGTTAACAGCGCCAGAACCCATAAAGTACCTCAAGCTACTTGCAGGGTCGCAGATACTAGGGAATTCTTACATGCGCAAAATGATCACAAGGGGGGGGGCGACAACAGCGATGCAATTCATATAACTACGACAAAAGAAATCAAGTATCTAAAATCTGTCAGCCCGGTAGCGCCACGGAAAAGAAGGAGCCGACTTATATAAATGACATGAGAGACGGACGAGCATCAAGGACTGGGCAAGAGGAGAGGCCTGGGAGGCCTCCAGCCTTCAGCCGGACCACAAAAAAGCTGGCCACTAGTAGACGAGCAGGGCGCCTAGCGAGGCGATGCGTTAGAAGAAAGAAAACGAGGTAATAAGGCAACAAACCAGGTAGTGACTCTCCTCCAGCAGCAACTCAAGACGCTCCTTCGTTTCCTTGGTCGCGATTTGCTTTATTTGGCGACTATCAGAAAAGAAGGAGGGCAAAAAAGGCAATAGCGCACCTGAAAAATCCGACTCCAGTTCTTCTCCATACCAAAACGGGTCAACAGCAGGTCATTGTTCCAAATCTCACAAGCCGCACAAAGTAGCTGGCAGTGACGACCTAACTCAACAACTCCGTTGGTCAGTCCGGGCACGCTGACCGCTGGGTAGTGGTGGAAGAACGAGGTAGCGCGTTCCAGAAAAGTGGGGGGATCAATTACAACATGAGCACGATGATGAGCTCCCATTATAGATGACCACGGGTAGCGCCAACACAAGCACCTCACATTGGCATACTGGGACCACCAGGAGTAGCACGTCTTAGCGCTCCAGGGGCTAATTTTTGCATATTTTTATGTTAATAACTCGCAGCTGGAGCCTCTAATTACTCCAGGACCACTCTTTATGGCACCATCTATTCTTAGCACTCCTCTTGACACCTTGCCGCACCTTGCCACTCACCCTTCAGGGCCATACACAGACACAGACACTTGGCACCCATGATGCTCTTAGCCAGTGGCAGCAGGAATGATGAAGTATTTTATAACAGATAGCTTGGAGTTTCACCTTAGCACCTGACGTTGCTTAGCTTCTTGCCGACTCAGACTGACAGCATGATTGTGGACTTTTTCACCATATAGTTTGATTCAGAGCATTTACTTACATATAAATACTTACTTTTTGTTAGTAGTACAGGATCAATTGGGCAGTAGGGATTGTATCCCAACATTTTGGTCACCCTACGCAACAGACTACCTTTTGTTGACCGTGTCGGCAAGGGGACTCTGCTTTAGTTCTCTCTCACTCTTTCTGTCTGCAATCTCTTAGTGCCTTGCAACTACGGCAAGGCATTTGTGCTTAGATCTGCTAAGCAATCTCGTCATTTTATCATCTCTTTTAGGTGCTAACACTTAGCGCCTCTTAGTGACTCTTTTACAGTGTCTCTTAGCGCCTTTTCTTGGCGACTCTCTCCTGCGCTCCTTAGCGCCTTTCCTTGGTGACTCTTTCCCGTGCCTCTTAGCACCTTTCATTGGTGATTTTTAGCATACTCTTGCCGCATTTTGGGCCTTACATAAGCACCAATCTCCCCTTTTCCTTGCCACCAACCTCTTGCCTACCGTGTGTTCTCTGGGACCTGTCCGGGACTCTCTCCCATACTTAGCACACCCAAAGCTATATTGACTAAGTAGCTGTACTAGTGATAGTACACCTTAGCGCAATTTGGGCGTCATCAACGATTACAGTGGGGAGTCCACACGATGCCGGTTGGGCTTTCCATCACAAAGACTGATGAGATGCTGTCAAGGCATGGGCAATTTATAGGACTTGGGCAGTGTTTCAACTAGCGACAGCATGAAAGAGCACTTCTCAAGGGGCTTGGACCCTGACACAGACACGAACCAATAGGATGTGCTTGAACTCATTTTAGATTGCACAAAGAGGAAGTTAACCTTCGAGATCTAGCGCTTATAGCCACCATCACCGAATAACCACAAGCGATCAGTGGCACTCTATTTCTTATACATTAAAACTTCTTGCATGAATCGACTTATTTTTCTACAGACGATACCTATTTCTTCCTAGGCTGGCGTAATATTGGCTATTGGGTCGCGCTGGTAATAGGGGTTTTCTATGCTATGATGATTTACTGAGCATTTTCCCTTTTTCTTACTTTGTATTTTGATTACTTACAAACTGACAATTTCGGAACAAAGAGGGGGGAGCGTTTATTTTTAGTAGGGCTATCACAAACTACGTATCAAAAATTTCAAAGTCCACAAAAGTTTGAAGCGCTACAGGCTGGCAACTACGCATCAGACACGGAGGGAGCAGGATCACTCAAAGGAAGCAAGTCCCCATCCTGAATGGCGTTACTCGCTTGCTACTCAAGCGCATCAGTGATGTCATCATGGAGCTCAAGCAGGAGGAGCTCACGGCATGCTAAGGTGGAGACACAATGATAGGACTCCATACAGGATCAGCGCATCAATGGCAGGCTACGGCAACACGGCACAGGTCCGGGATACCTTAGCACGCGCTAACTAACTAATTTTGGCAATATTTGATGGCCACGCATGGCAAGAAGCAGATCCAATCAATGATAGCGCCGATGGCAGACAGAATGACAACTGACAGATAGCATCAGTCACTGACGACAGCGCTTAGTGAGAAGCCTGATGATCTATCAAAAACTGACGGACAGCTTGGCATTTGATCTTGGCGTCTGACACCGCTTAGTGCCTCGATTTGGCACCTGACATTGCTAAGCATTTTGGACAGACAGAAGGGTGATGGATTGATGGTTTAGCTTCGCGATCTGTCACCTGGCGTCGCTAAGGTTCTTGAATGGACGGTAGGGATCTGAAACCGTTGGAGCTACCCCTATGAAATTTTCTAGTTTACTGCACTTTGGCAATGGTTGGTCACTAGCGACGGTGAACTCCTTGTAGTATATAAAGTACTTACCGACTTGTACATACCGCATCAAACAATAGACCAGAATTTCCTGCTTCCCTTTTGTCAGCCTCCCTTACGCTCGAGATCTCATTTACGGTCGGCAACGTCGAACTCGTTGGCAGTTGCACACTATCGCTAGTCTTCAACTTATTTGCACCTTGCAGCTACAGCAGGCATTATCGACGCTTAGACTTTGCTAAGCTTACCACGCTCTTGCCACTTACGTTGCCGTGTTCACTTACCGCTCCCTTCATAGGCGCTTTACCTTAGCGCTTTACACTTGCCGACCCCCTTACCGACTTTTCCTCATTTTCATAGGCGCATTCTCTGGGACCTGCCCGGGACTCCTCACATCACTTATAGCGTGCCCAATGCAAGCAATTGGTACGGTAACACTATTGTTATATTTGTTACTGACCAAACTTTGGGCATCATCAACGAGGATGTAGGAGGGCGAGTTCACTACCAATGACGTCGGTCACGTCCTTGACCTGACGAAGTTGTTGGTGGAGATTGGCAGCAGGACAAAGGGGAGTGATGGGATAAGAGAACTCATCCCCAAGCCAAGGGTAGACGTCACCAGAAATGTGCATGGCGGGGGGAGGAGTCCAGAAGGGATCGAACTTAGTGGAGGTCAGAGAAAAAACGAACTAACTAAGAAATGCAGACTTACTCAAACGGTTATAGGAGCATGAGGGGTCCATTCATGGCGCTCATTGCCTGGCAACATGGCCCTAGCGGAGGAAAGGTGGATGCCATAAGAAGGCAAGTACCTCCAGCGGCGATGGCACTTGCCCTGAGCCACTAAGGTCCCTTTGGACTCAGGCACAGTGGAGGACTCATGAGTACTGGGGAAGGAAGAGAGGCTATGAGGAGGAGTAAGAGACAGGGTAATAGGAAGGGCGATGGGGGAGGCGCTAGCCGCAACAGGCTCGGGAGCAGAGGTAGTGCCGGCAACAGCCATCATGACATCTTTGGTGGGAGGGATATTCATGACAACAGGAAGTGAAGGAGTAGGGGACCTGGCGACAAAGAGGTTAGCGCTACTAAAAAAAAAAGGGGAAACACGAGGACTACACACCGGTTACCACTGGGGCCACTTTGATAAGGGTTAGCGGCGATAGGGGGAGTAAGGCAAAGCAGAAGAGCGCGTACCACCAACAGCGCATCGGTGTCAACTACAGGCCCAGCCTCATCATCATCCTTGCCCTCAGCATCCCTCTCGGTATCCTCACCTTCATCAGTAGACGACTCGGTAGAAGACAAGACCACGGGAGTAGCAGGCACTAGCTCCCAGCGCTTACCAGGACTCTTGCTAGGAGAGGCAACAATGGGCTTACGTTTTGAAGGGACAGGACGACCGGGAGAGCAGGCAAAGGGGGCCGCCATGGTGGTACCATCTTGGGTGATGGGAAGCACTAGGCTTGCAGCGCTAATCACAGTGGGCTGATGAGTAGCGACCAGATCACGTTGCTGCAGCACAAAGGCCCAGGCATTACAAACTAAGACTGCGTGCTCGTAATTGCATTGCATGATAGCGTTCCTACCATGTTCACAAGTACGAATCCCATTGAAGGCACAGCCCCGTTTCAACGCATTGCAGCAGTAGCAGGGAAGAGAGGCGGTAGGAAACCAGCAACCCTCAGGATCGTTCTCAGACCAGCATTTATCGCACTGAGAAAGAAGTTAGCGACGTCATCAACCTTTCAGGGACAAACAAGCACTTACCACGCCAATCTTTGCCCTAAAGGCACGGTGCTCCACGGGCACCACCATAACCTTCTTCTTAGCGCCGAGTACTTGGACACCAGCTGGGAGGCCGGTATCAATAACTGTAGTATCACGACTAAGGCACAACAAATCACAAAGCTCCGCGTCAGTAAACATAGTCTGGTTGGGCGCCTAAGGAGGGCTTGATCAGGCGCTAGAAACAAGCGATTTTAAAAGGAAACACTTACAACATATAAAGGGGCAACATGAGCAGAGAGATTGACCTGAGAAGCAAAGTTAGTAGAAGAACTAGAGGCAGGGAAACAAGGACACACGGTACATTTAGGAGGGCTAGCGAGAGCAGGGGGTGCACAATTAATAACAACAGCGAAGTTACAGGGGGGAAGGTGAGAAATAGTATAGGTATATCCAGGCCGGAGCTCACTGGCGGTAACGGCAATCCGTTTGATGGCCGAATGAGGAGGCGCAGTATGAGTGGGAGAAGCGACAATGGGTGCAGTATGAGCGGGAGAAGCATTGCCATGAAAAGGACTACCAAGAACAGGAGGAGGCGGAACAGAGACAGGAGCAGCAGGAGCAGCTGGAGCAGAAGGAATGGTAGAGGCCGACGGGGCACTAGGAAGACTGGCGACGGTGGGCGACGTAGCAACTGACTACTCAGGGTTAACATGGAAAACATGAGGAAGAAGAGGAGGGAACTCACTTCACCAACCTCAGTACTAGCCAGCAGGGCGTTGATCTCATCGGACAGAGAAGGAGCCTAGTATGGACGCTGAACCTTAGTGCCACAATTCCAAAATCAAACCTAAGAACTTACAAACAAGTCCATGAACGGTCATAACCAATTGGCACCCTCATATTTGCAGTACTGAGCCATGCACCATTCACGAACCTTGACACCCCATGCCCAGGAACTGTCAGAGCCACGGACCACGAGCCAGTGCCAATAGAGTTGCATAATGCCAGGGACGGTTTGTGGTGCATCGGCGGGACTGACAGACTTAGCACGATCGAATAAATAGGAGGCCTTAGCCAGGAAATTGTGGAGAGCAGAGGCATCGAAAGGAGTGGACATGCCAGAAAGATGGGAAGGAAAATACGAGAAGGTGAAGTGCTGAAAACAACTTTTATAAGGCGCCAGCGGCATCATATGGACCATAGCGCAGTCAAATTAATGACGGCATTTGACTGAGGACAGTCAATTTTTCAGTTGGGGGGAGATAATAGGCTTCTACTCAGACTGAGGGCATCAAGGGACATTATAGGCCGACCAACACTTGATGTACTGAGGACTCTAACGACTAGTTGGGAACATAGAGCAGCCCTAGCTCTGGCAACCTACTACAGGATTTAGACATTTACCCTAACCACTAGCTACCAAGCCTTTAGCACACTCCATTCACCTATCCCAAGGACGAAGGAGGCTCATAATGTATAGCGCTAACACAACAGCAGGAGAGGACTCTAACTAAACCCTGATCACTTCCAGAAGGAGCCAGCAGCAGGCGCTGCCATTTGACGAGGCACTTCAATCAGAAGTCTAAAAGAATCAATGATGGTGGCACTGGATATACTTAAATCCGACATCTGGACCTGTCAGGAACTGATACAATGAGTAGCGCTGACATTAGCGCTCACGGTGTCTGTTGAGGATTTTCCGACCATACCCTGGAACAGCCTGGCCAATCGGAGTTATAATAAAAGTGAGCAGACTCATGCAATTCTAAGCCAATATAGAGTCGCCGCTGGTTGCCATGAGTCATAATGCCATTGGTCACCGTCATCCATGTGCAAAAGGTCACCATTGACAGGTCGCCGTTAGAGGAAACCATGAGGAGAGGCACTGGGAGGTAGTGCCACAGATGGACTTGTATCTTGGCAAACATGGTAGTGCATAGTATATAAAATAGCTACTTTACATGTATATAACAACAAATCATAACCCATTGAGCACACAGTTACACTTAGTGTTCAAATCGCACTAGCTTCCTTTGACTTTGTCACTAAGTCGGGCGCTAGCCTCGTCTATCTCATCTTTGTTGTTTATGGTGCCACCTACGGGCACAATACGCTGTGCTACTCGTCTTTTCTTCAATATCTTTGTTTAAACTATGACGCTTACTGTCTGCCAGGTAGCCCCCAAAGCACTATAATCTAGCGCATCGTTTTATCACCTCCACTCGAGCACACCGGGACTCTGTCAGGACTCCTCACAACTACGCACGCCAAGCGCTGGAGACGGCATTGTACTGCGTATATGTCCAGTGCACCCAACCACAGTTGGCGTCATCACCGCCCCCCACCCAGATGCCCCCAGCCATGCTCTCAATGCCTGTCCAAACCCGCAAGGTCCCCAATTGACCCTCAAACATTCCTCAGAACAGATACAAGGGGCCGAACTACCGGGACCAGGCTCAGACACATGTCAAACCCGCTCCGACTTGTGAATCCATGACCCTGATCGACCCAAAAGCACTCAACATCAGGATCATTGGAGCTGCCCCCTTTGCCTGCCTCATTCAGGATGGAACCCCCACATTTCAGCTGCATACCTCGCTGTCACTCCTGGAAGAACACCTACAGGCGGATGCCATCCCCCCAGAAAAGAAAACCGAGGAGCAGATCCTCCGAGAAGTAGTTCCCCAGAGTATCACAAGTTTGCTGACATATTCTTTGAAGGAGACACTAAGGAGATTCCCCCTCACCGCCCCTACGACCATACAATTGATCTCGAGGAAGGAACCAACCCCCCCTTTGGCAAGGTATACAACATGTCGGAAGTCAAGCTCTGGGCTCTCAAGGACTACCTCGATGAAATGCTTGGAAAGGGATTCATCCAACCCTCTGCCTCCACCACCAGAGCTCCAGTTCTATTCGCCAAGAAAAAGGACGGCTCGCTCTGACTCTGTGTCAACTACTGGGGACTCAACAAGATCACCAAGAAGAACCACCACCCGCTTCCGCTCATCGGTGATCTGGTTGATCAACTCTGCAGTGCCAAGGTTTACACAAAAATTGACCTCTGCTCTGGCTACAACAACGTCCGCATCGCCCTGGAACATGAGTGGAAAACCACGTTCTGCATGTGGTATGGTCTGTTTGAATATCTCGTAATGCCTTTCAGAATGACTAACTCCTCCGCCACGTTCCAATACTTCATGAACGACATCTTCCATGACATGAGCAACGTCTTTGTGATCATCTCCCTAGATGACATTCTCATCTACTCTGACTCAAAGGAGGACCACCAGAAGCATGTCTGGCAAGTCCTTGAATGCCTCCAGGAGCACAACTTCCACACCAAGCCCGAGAAGTGTTCATTCCACATGGAAGAGGTTGAGTATTTCGGCATCATCATATTCCCAAATGGTGTTTGCATGGACCACAAGGTCAAGGCTATCGTCAACTGGCCGCAACCCCAGAATGTCAAGGAAGTACAATCCTTCTTGGCTTTCGCTAACTTCTACCAGAGGTTCATAGACAACTACTCTGGTATCACAAAACCCCTCAACCAGCTCACGTGCAAGGATGTTGCATGGAATTGGGACAGTAAGTGCCAGAGCATCTTTAACTTGCTCAAAAAGGCTTTCACAGCTGCCCCTGTACTCCGGCATTATGACCCCGCCCTCTCAATCATCCTGGAATATGATGCCTCCAACTATGCCATTGTCAGGATTCTCTCGCAGATGAGATCCGATAGTGGGGAGCCCCAGCCAGTTGCCTTCTACACCCAGTCCATGATCAACGCCAAGCTCAACTACGACATCTACGACAAGGAGCTCCTCGCCATTGTCGAAGCCTTCAAGCAATGGCAGGCCTACCTCAAGGGAGCCCAGCACCAGATTCAGGTCTACTCAGACCACAACAACCTGCAGTACTTCACCACGACCAAGCAACTTAGTCGACGGCAGGCCCAATGGTCTGAGATTCTCTCGGAATACGACTTCACGATCCAGTACTGCCTGGGATGACTGGGAGCTAAACCCGATGCCCTCACACAACGACCAGACGTCTACCCCAAGAAGTTGTTTGAGGCAGAACGCAATGCGTTCAATCATCGCGTGGTGATCCCTCCCAAACATCTGAATGCCGTACTGATCTTAAACGACAAAGAGACCCTGAGCCAGATCTGCCGCGCCCCCCGAGACAAGTACTTCACCGACCACGACTTCCGCAAACCCCCCGACGGAATCGACTAGGACCCCGCCGTCTCCTTGTCTCCCGACAAAAAACTCCTCCTCCAGGATGGCCGCATCTACGTCCCAGATCATGCCTGACTCTGCTACGACGTCTTCCATCAACACCATGACCACAAGCTCTGGAGACACCCTGGAATATGTAAGACCCTCCAGCTTATCTCCCGGACTTACTTTTGGCCAGGGTTGAAGAAGGATGTGACCCGTTATATTCGATCATGCGAACCCTGCCTCCGGGCCAAGGTCCCCCGACACCAACCATATGGACTCCTGAAACCCCTGCCAGTCGGACGATGCCCCTGGTCCT
>QGOA01005586.1:0-14981 GCA_003313075.1 Termitomyces sp. MG16
GGAACCTAGTGTACCTTTCTACGAAGAACCTGAACCTGCCGAAAGGCAGAGTGAGTAAGTTGTGTCCGAAGTGGATTGGACTGTATAAGGTCCTTGAAGCGGAGCCGAGCACGTCTAACTACGTGCTGGAACTACCCCATGCGCTGCAAGCGCGCAGGATAGTTCCCAAGTTTCATGTGTTGCTATTGCGACCATATATGGCCAGTAGTGATGCGCTCTTTCCCAATCGCGCAACTCCGGAGCCGTATGATTTTGGAACTGGTAATGACCAGGAGTGGTTCGTAGATGACCTGATAGGTCATCGTTGGACAAGAGGAAGCCTCGAATTCGAGGTAAGGTGGAGCTTAGGTGATACTACCTGGGAACCGCTAGTAAACTGCAAAGACCTTGCAGCGATGGACAGGTATCTAGAGCTGCAGGGCGTGAAACGCCCTCAGCAGCTAGCAAAACGCGCATAATGCGCGTGTGGTGGTGGAATGTGGACAAAGTCCACTTTGATTGCCGGTAACTAACCAGGTGGCCACTAATTGTGGCTGTGATTGTAACTGTTTACGCGATTATGATCGCCGACATGGCGCTGGGTGGCATGTGTTTGTGGTTGTTTACACCACTGGTGGAGTTGGGAGATTGTTTTTTTCCTTTCTTTCCTCAGTCCCAATACACGTAGTCTACGTGTTGCGTTAGAATGGCCTATTGGGGGCCGCAAAAGAGTGATCAGAGCCGGCAAGGCTCTAGTGGAGGGGGGAGACCCCTGAATATACAGACGTCATCCCAGTTTTCCCAGTTTCAGAGGCAGCCGCCATATCCGGCGGCGAGTCAGTTGCAGCCAGCGGGCGTGGCCTATCCGGGCCACGAGGAGCCGCTCCCCTATCAAACACCCCTCCACTCGCAAGAGATGGAGATCGATGATGATGGGCGCTATGGGCGCCCGGAGGATAGCGTGCATCGAGACCGGTACTATCAGGAACCGTCCTCACGCTCGTCTGCGTCGTATCCGACGTATGCGGGTGTGGTGACGGGGCCGCCGTCAGTTCCATGGGCTCATCGGCCCGCAGCAGAATTGTATGAGGAGCCTGCACCACAAGCGCAGAGATTAGCAGTGCCAGACGTGCTGCTAGGCAGACTGGAGGCAGCGGGACAGCCAGTCCCTGCAACTGCGTCCTTCCTGCAGGACAGTCTGGCCGTGATGGTGATGGAGGGATTGCTCGACCAGATCGAGCTGATGAAGAGGCAGCGCGTTGCACCGCTGGAACAGATTGAACGCGTGTCTAAGCGCAAAGTGTCGTCATTCGAGGAACCGACCGCAGAGGTCAAGAGGGCTAAGTATCAGCCCAGTCAACTGGTCGATCCTCCACGGGCAAGGCTGCCAGCGGAAGCGCAAGTCGCGTGCCGTGAGCAGCCTGCTCAGCCCGTTGCTTCCTCATCTCGGTTACCCGATCCGGGTCCTCAGGCTTCGTCAGAGTCGCTGGCTGCGGTCAGTGAACCCTTGGCAGGTCTGTCCTTGGGTCAGCGGGAAACCGCATCATATTGGGCCCCAACTAGGGTGCCCAAAACCGTTGCTGTGGCGCCAAGAGCGCCCATTACTGTTGTCCCTCGCGCTGAGCCTGGAGGGAGAATTCTGGCGCGAAATGCGCCTGCCCCTCTGGTGGCTCAGCCACCATTTGAACTTCCCGCCCCGGCCAAGTCGGGATCTGCACGCCAACGTCGAGGCCGTAAGCCTCCTCTCGATGCCTCCAAACTGGAGGTGATTGAGTTCCCGGCGGGCATTCCCGCACAGGCCGGGAAGGTCTCGATGTTGTTTTTGTTACCCGTTACCGTGCCCGCACCGCAGGCACATTTTCCCGTGGTCGTCCTGACCATCGACCCTCGCTCCCCGGAGCAATACGATGGTCTGGTGGCGACCTCGAGGGATCGTCCCATGCCTGGAAAAGGCAAAAGCAAAGCGACTGTGCCCTCCTTATCCGACGAGAGCGACTACGGAGAGTTGAGCTCGGAGCAGGAGGAGGAGGCAGAGGAAGGGGAATCGGCTGCAGACCGATTCCAGTGAGTATCGCACAATAAGCGCATTGCAAAGAAAAAGGCGATCCGCGCCAAGGAGCTGCAGGCCCTCAAACTGAGGGCTGAGGATGAGTTTTCGGGGAGAATCCCCGATGGATTGGGGGTGAAGGTGTGGGGACCGCTCGATATCGAGCGAATGAACTCGTGCTTCAGAGGGGCACTTAGCCACTGCACCTATTATTCGTATCATTCGAATACCGTGCTGTTGGGCGCCGAGGCCAACCGGGCTGCGGCATATGAGTTCTCTTCTGGGCACCGTGCTGGCATTCCCGCCAGCGTGATCTACAAGTATTCCCCTCGCGGCCTCCCCCGCAGTCCATTAGAGCTGGATCGGCTCTACAAGTACTTTTCGAACGAGCACGCTCCCCATCGTGAACGGATCGCCGCCTATCTCCTCATCACGGAGCTTCAGATGTTCGCTCAGCGAACCAATGAGTTGCTACACGACCAAACAATGATGCTCCTGATGAAGGACCCTCGCTACCAGAACCTCGTCAACCCAATCCAGGGCTCTGACGACCTTGCGCTCGTTGAGCGCCGACACATTCCGGGGCGCTATTTACGCACGAAAGAAGACGGTTCGACCGCGCTGCGCGTAATGCACGCTCAAGACCCCTCCACACCATTCGACTTGGATCAGCTTGCGCAGTACGCGCTGATCTTTGGTCGTCCTGGTCTGGAGAACACCTACCAAGGCATTGCGGTGGATCAGGCCTACCGCATGCACTGGTGAACCCTCTTCGGGTTCGCCTTATGCCGAGCTCTTTGCGCTAACAGCGCAGCCAAGCCCGTGATTGTACGGCGCATGACTCTCGTCATGGCCTGCCCGGGGTTGTATCATGAGGCTATTGCCTCCTATAACGACATGTTTCCCGACCAGCCTTTTGAGCCCCAACGAGGGCCCCAGCTGGAACTCCACCCCGTGCACATCCCTGATGATTTTGCACGCAACTTCTCCGACGACGACGCACTACGCGTCTTATTGCACAACCGGATCCCTGCCAACTGGGTGGACCACGCGTATACCTACAGCGTGGTCTTCCTGGAACAGCAGTTCCACGTCCCCACGATGTCTATGGACATCTTTCAACAGATTGACGACAAGCGCATGGAGCGCTTGAACGAGTATGGTACCCCCCCCACAATCCCAGAGTGGGATGGTTGGCAGGAGATGACCAAAGACGATCATTATCGTCTAATGTTCAAGCACGACGAAGAAAGTCGTCTGTCCAAAAACCCCGAGGCCAATGGCCTCTACTATCTCATTGGAATGGACCCGAACCAGGTCCACCTCATAAAACGTCCGGCAGTGCATGCCAAGCCTGCCAGCAACACAGACCCAAGCTGGGTCAACCTCCTTCCATGCACGGCGGCGCATGGTACGCCAACCACCAATGTTTCAGCGATTAACGTCGCATTAACTGATTCTATGGTGGTAGACACGCCTGTAGTCAAGGGGCCTATAGCCCCACCAAGGATGGAATCGGCGCCTCCCCCTCCCGCGATTAATGTCGCACTGGAGGAGGAGTCAATGGTGACTGAGACGGGCGTGGGCGCGGGGACATTGTTGGACGGGTCATAGACCCATATAATTTTGTGCGTAGGTACCTCCGAGTATTCCACTCGATCCATTCCAGCTGATACGCACTCTAGAGTCGCGTGTAGATACAGCGGACCCAGAGGAGGGGTCATTCCTTTTTTGTTTGTGCCTTGTTTTTTGTAGTGTTTTTATATAAAACATTTTCAACCACTGCTGGCGCAATCTGCGCCCTTGTCTGATAAGGACTGTATTCTATTGTGTTCATAATACACATCTACACTGCGACTCAATACTGACGCTGTGAAGCAACGCGATACGCGTGTAACTTTCTGTCTCTTGCACTATCGTGCATCCTTTATTCTACCCTACCTTCCTTCCTAAGACCAAGTATTCGGTCTCATTGGGGGGTATGTAACGGAGTTACCCGTGTTGCTAGCGTCAACGACGCTATACTTGTGTAATATAGTATTACGTAAGATAACATCTTGTTTTCGCACTAAGTACTAGTCAAATCCGATATTGCGGTCTGATTTAGCACTGTGTGAAATACACAGATAGTTCTAGCTCGTAACCCAAGGTTACAAATATATTATTGACTACTAAAGTAAGTAAAAGCTATGTGGCCAATGCCACATAGCGGACTACGCTACACACCCCCCAATCAGACCGAGCTACGGTCTCAAGATAAGACGACGGGCAGGCCGTCGGTAAGTCAGGAACGGGGGCAATGGGAGAGTCCCCAGGCTCCCAGAATGGGTCAGCGGTCGCATCGTCCATGTCGTAGTCGAGGAGTTCATCCTCAGGTGTGGGCTCATAAGAAGTGCCCGATGGCCCTGCTACTGGCAGGGAGTCGTCATAGTCCCGGAGGGGGGACAGTGTGAGAGTGGGGTCAATAATCGACCCCAGGACAGGTGGTTGGGGTTCAGGAAGATCTCCAGTGTCGGACGGGTACTGGCGCGTCCAGATCTCGTGGGCATGAATGTCTTGCCCGATTAGGAGGTACATCCCCTGGGTGAGTGCGTCGTCGTAAGCACAACGACTGTCCTGCTGCTGGAGCATCAGGCGTTGGCAATCGCCAATGGTGGCCTCACGCCACCCATCCCACTGAGCAATGGACTGGGGAGTCCCGTAATGGTCGAGGCGTTGTAGCCTCTCGTCGTCGATAGCGGCCACCTCGTTGTAGAGCCAGCTGTCGCTGAAGAAAAGGTGGGCCAGGTAGGTGTACGCATGGTCAGGCCAGCTGACCGGAATCTGGTTGTGAAGAAGGACGCGTAAAGCGTCCGAGGTGGTGAATACGGAAGCTGATGCTTCCGGGATGTCTACCGCCCGAGCCTCAAAGTTAGGGTCATAGGCATGGAGGGGCACAAACACTTGCCCCGTAGCCGCCTCGTACTTGGCCACGGCCTCTTTGTAGAGACCTGGCCTTGCAAAAACGTAGGCCAGGTACTTGTGTACCGTGGTCTTGGAGGGGCGGCTGGCGCTGAGAGCGCGTACAAGCGCAAACCCGAACAGGCTGCGCCAATGAATGCGCATGGCACGGTCCATGGCCAGACCGGTCCATATGTTGGACGTCCCAGGACGTCCATAGAGAAGGGCATATGAGCCCAGGTAGTCCAAAGCAAAGGGTTGCTTTGGATCAGGGGGAGTAAGGCCAACGAAGGCAATTCTCCCTCCCTCTTTGCGGCGATAGATCCGCGAAGGCACAATCATTTGCGGGATATTCTCCCGCTCCTCTGGACTCGCAAAGGGTACTGAGATGGTCCTATAGGGGACCTCCTCGAGTAAGTGAGACATGGCTCTGTCTTGGGCAGTAGGGTGGCAGTTGAGCGCCACCCGTTTGAATTCGTTGAGCAAAAGATAGCCCAACTGACGCTGATGAATCGGCATAAACTGGTTGTTCACCAGTGCATGAAGTCTGTGGACTTCTCGAGGACTGCGGGGAAACCCGCGAGGTGACACTTGGTACACCTTACTGTTGTGGGGCGTCGACGTGGCATTGCCCTCTTTATCGGCCTCGAAGGACCTGGCTGCGCGGGCTTCTTGCCCGACAAAGATAGTGTTGGTCACTGGCGACCAATAGAACTGGGGAGCTAACCCCGTACCAAAGAATGAGTTTTGGCGCTCGACAGTGTGATCACGGTAGATCACAACACCGAGCGCATCAGGGATGCGCCCAGTTTTGTCCTCAAGGAGGGCAGCTCCTCATTTGGCGCTATCCTGCGCCCAGCGGTCCATCTTGGCCCATCAATTACTGTTGCGCCATTCACACGCCATACGTTGTGCCACCGTCTCATGCGGCACCGGAGATTCCATACAAGCCTCTTCAGGCTCCTCATACCAATCGTCATCGGAGGGCGGGGATGGCAGCCTCTCTGGCTCAGACTTGTCAGACCGTGGGTCCATTGCCCACACATGCCACGGGAATTGGGCTGGCGGGCCCTCTACCAGTATTGCGGGTAAGAAGGGGATGTTAGCCCCCGGGGCCCCTTTCGGGGCATCCTCAGGGAAGTGCACATTGATGTATGCATGCCCTTCTGGGTTCTTACCCCGACAATCTTTTCGGGGTTGTGAGGCCTTAGCCTCAGTGGGGCGTGTACTCACGCCCCTGGAACTCTGCTCCCCAGAGTGCGTGGTGGACACCATGCATAATGGTCGTGAAGATGCGACCTCAGATGCGCCGCTGGCGAGGCGCTGGATGAGCCGGGGGGCAGCTGGAGCAGGGACATCCTCATAGGGAAGGATGTCCCATCCTAGTCTGGCCTCCCGGCCGGGAATGACAACGCTCGACTGAATCAAGCGGGAGGGCGCGTCCTCCACTCCTTGCCAACGTGCCCTTTTGCTGGAGTCGGTGTCCTGACTTGGGGGTGTAGTCTGCCGCTTACGAGCAGCCGATAGGGCAAGAAGATCAGTTTTGCGCTGAGCGCGCATATGATCCATGTCGTCCATCATCTGGCTGATGAGGAGGACTGCCTCCGCGTCGCGGAGGTATGATGAGTCTGCGGGTACATCGTACCCATTGTCTCCCAGGCGTTGGAGAAGGGTAGCCAGGACTAAGTCCTGGTTGAGACTGGGCTCGACAGCCCGTGCTTTTCCTTTGTTGCGTTGAGGACGCGACTCTTCTTCCGAGCTGGGCTCGGATTGGTGTGGCATCTTGAGCCGCTGTAACAAGGAGAGCTTGGCTAGGCTCTCCATCGGTGCATCAGTCGATGAACTGATGCTTGGTTCTGTATTGAGAGTTTCTGTACTCTCAATGGCCGTGGAGGCCTGCACGAGGGATGCTTGGCGTCCCTCTAGATTGTCGCCTTGTACTGTGGTCAACAGGAAAATAGCCCTGCCTCCCTTGGCTGCTGCCTCATACGAGGCATCGTACTGGGGCATTGCGCCCCATGCCCCCATCCAAGCTGGGGGGTACGGCATCATTATGGGCACACCACCCATGCCAGGGTAGTGCACCGGGGCGGTAAACTGGGGCAAAGGATGTGCGCCCATAGCCCCTCTTGCCATAGCGGGGGCAAACTGCCCCCATTCTGGCGCTGCTTGGGGGCTGACTAGCCCCCCGTAGGCCTGTTGCTGAGATTGGCCCTCTGCGTGATGTGGCGCATAAGCGCCCGCTACTGGTTGTTGGGGCTGATAGCCGCCCACAGGTACGTTCTGGGGCATGAAGTTGCCCTGCATGGGTTGGTGTGGCGGATAGCCACTGATCACCGGCTGCTGCGGCGAGTACGCCGCTGGTTGTTGCTGCTGCTGTGGGAAGCCCACAGGCTGTTGCAATTGTCCCCACTGGGGCGCATTTTGGGTCAGTGGGGGAGCCATCTGCCCCCCCCCCTTCAGCCGACAGTAAGACCGACGGCGCACTCTCAAACTGCTGCTGCTGTCGCTGCTGCTGCTGCTGCTCAATGGGGTCCATGGGCATCCTGTCCATGGTTGAGGGAAGAAAGCGAAAAAGAAATTTCGCTTTTTAAGGCGTGTTTCAGCCACAGCTGCTGACCAACTCAGCCAAGCCGCAATTGGCACTGCCGATCAAATTAAGCGCCGGCACGCTTACTTAATTGATGTTGGCGCTTAACGCCCTTTAACTCCAAATAACGGTCAAGTGCCGCCAACTTGGAGCAATGGGAGTGTGGCTCCCATGTTGTGTCCCCCAGGGACCAACGTACTTCAAACTCGAGCGTGTTACGCTCAGTCCACCGGTGCCCAATTATGCACTCGACAAACCATTTGTCATCGTCTCGAGCTCCAAAATCATAGGGGCCCGGGGTTGCCCTGTTAGGGAACAGCGCATCGTCAGACGCGCTGTAAGGTCGCAACAGCGACACATGAAACTTAGGAATGATGCGTCATTCCTGTAATGCCAGAGGCAGCTCCAACACATAGTTGGAGGTACTTGGCTCTGCATCTAGAACGCGGTATGGGCCTACTCATTTCGGGCAGAGTTTACTCGCTCGTCCCTTTGGGAGCCTCAGATTACGCATTGATAGGTATACCAGCGCTCCTACAGCTATTGGTGGGTCTTCTCGCCTACAGTGATTGGCGTTTTTTGCCTGGAAGACTCGCACCTCTATGATGGCGTCATGCGCCGCTGCGATGTTCTCCAGGGCCTGCCTGGCGAACTTGACAACTCCGCAGTGAGCCACCGTATCAGCACGCACTTCGTGCAGCATGGAGGGCAAGTACCCTACGTTGAGTTCAAAGGGCGCATACCCTGTGGTATCCAAGATACTCGCGTTAATAGCAAACTCAGTGAGTGGACACCAGTCCACCCAGTCCCGTTGGTCAGGGCGAACAACTGCCCTCAGAATTTGACCTATACTGCAGTTAGCCCGCTCTGTCTGCCCATCCGTTTGAGGATGGAAGGACATCGACATGAGGAGTCAAGCTCCTAGCAGTTTGTGGAGTTCTCTCCACCATTGAGACGTGAACTTTGAGTCACGGTCGCTCACAATGGTGCTAGGCAGCCCATGCAGCCTAACGATCTCCCTCAGGTAGATCCAAGACAGCTCCTTAGCCGTCAGCATAGTTCGCACCAGTTTGAGGTGCACCATGCTCATCATGCGGCATATGACTACCCAGAGGTAATCGAACCCTCTGGACTCAGGGAAGGGACCTACGAAGTCCATTCTGATTGAATCCCAGGGTTTCACCGGCACGGGTAGCTGGTGTAGCTTCCCGGTAGGGGATCCAGGGGGCAACTTTGCCCTCTGACACGCTGCGCATGACACGCAAAACTTAGTCACTTCTTGGGCCATGCGTGGCCACCAATACCATCTCTGGATGTAGCCCAACGTCCGGGCGGCACCAAAGTGCCCCACCAGGGCATGGGCCTGGTCCAAGACCCGCGTAACAATGGTTCGCGTATGGGGGAGGCATACCACTGCCACCCCTTGACGGTTCTCCGTCGTGATGAGTCCACCAGGCTCATGCCTGAACCAAGGATGGTCGTCAGGATTGGCGATTATCTCGGCGAAGAGAGAATCATCACCATAGTCCTGCACCACCTCCTGCCGGAAGTCATCATTGACCAGGCTAGGAGGCTGGGATGAAGGCAATTTGCCTTCGAGCATCTCTGCAAGCATTACGGGTACATCGTGGCGCTCGTGCTCCCTAGTGGACGCTGGGTCCACAGCTTCATTCTCCTTGAGCAACTGGGCGGCTACATCCCGCTCTTCACGCTGCTCTCTGAGGCGAGTGCTTCGCCTTCGTTCATCGTCACGTATAGCGTGTACTTCCAGGACATGCTCCCTGAGCTCCTGGTATTGGTGAAGAGGTAAATCCTCTCCATCAGGGTCTATGCGGCAGTCTGCCTGCACATACTCATGAGGCTCGTGAGCCTCCCCAACCACATCACTCTCAAAGTAGCGCGACAAGCAGTCTGCCACTTTGTTGAGTTCACCTTTAACATAGGTGATGTCAAACTGGTATCTCGACATGTAGTCTATCCACCATCGCTGACGCAGCGACAAGTTCACCTGAGTTTTGAAGAACTCAAGGGCCTTGTGGTCCGTTATGATGTGGATGGGATATCCCATCAGCTTATCCTCCTATTTGAGGAGGGCTTCGAGTATGGCAAGAGTCTCCAACTCATGCACCGCATAGTTTTGCTGGGCTGTAGTGAACTTTTTCGACATGAACCCTGCTGGGCAGCACGTCTGCCAGCTGCTTCCCTGGCCATACATGGCCCCGACACCTGTCTTGGACACGTCGCAAATGAGCCATATAGGCTCGTCCCATCTAGGGTCAATTGGTCGGATCACCAGAGTCTTCATACAGATCCGTTTGACCATCTCAAAGCACCGCTGGTGCAACGGCCTCCAATTGAATGGTGACCCATTCTGCGTCATGGCCATAAGTGGCCCAGTATAAGCTGTTACATCGGGCAAGAAGCTCGAAATGTAGTTGACAAGACCAACGAACCGTTGGATGTCATTGTAGTTTTGGGGTGTTCGCCACTCCCAAATGCGATCGAGCTTGTCCTGATCAGGGTGGATACCCTGCTCATCAATGACATGCCCGAGCTCACATTTCTTCCACTTCAAGTACAACTTGTACTTGCGCAGTCGTTCGAATACGACTCTGAGGTGCTGCTCATGCTCCTCCATAGTATCCGAGTAGATGAATATGTCATCTAAGTAGACATGCATGAAACGTCCTATTACGTCTCGGAAGATAGATGTCATTAGCCTCTGGAAAGTTGCTGGAGCATTGCATTCTCCAATCTGCATTATATTGCTCATAAACATGCCCATGATCAATGCAAATATGGTCTTGGGTACGTCCTTGGTGCAAATGTGCACCTGCTCATAAGCATCAGTAAGGTCGATCTTTGAGCGATACATCGCCCAAGCCACGTCTTCCCGGATCACCTCCTGATCTGGTAAAGGAGTTACATCCTTTATGGTGTTGTCATTGTGCTGACACGCATCAAGAACTGTTCGAAGGGTTCCATCCTTCTTCGGGATGCACAATAATGGTGCAGCTTGAGCGGTGGTGCATGGGGACCACCATTGAGCATTCAAATAGCGATTAGTCTTATCGCGTAGTTGCTCCTGGAGGGCGCGCAGGCAGCGCGGCAAGTGGTACTTATACTGCTTGCTCTTGTCTATGAGATTGATCTCATGGTTCACCCCCCGCCATGGCGGCAGCTCCTCCTTGGTCCTGTTGACCATGTTGGCAAATTCTTCTTGCCATTGCTGATGCAACCGAGGAATCTCTTCCTCACGAAGGCTTGTCGCCTTCTGCTTCCCCTTCATACGCACAGGGGGAAGTACTTCCACCGTCTCTGAGGGTGGCCGAGGTGGTGGTGCATACTGCTCGCGCATGGCGAGCACTCGATTGACACTGTCATCGGATATATGTAGTCTCAGCGGAGAACCCGCTGCCGCTGCCTTATAAGCCACGAGGCTTCTTCCCTCACGTACAAGTGAGTACGCTACGGACACCTTGTCCGAGGCTGGCTGGCGATACGCTGGTTTGACGGTCATCCGTCTCTGGTGCGCATTTCACGCACACGTGGCTGCCACCAGCTCGTTCCACTCTTGCGGCATTCGGGGGTCGTATGCCCAGTCGTACTCTGGAAGGGGGGCTGGTCGCTCCCATAGGGACCGTGTGTCCCCCTCTTCTGAGGCTTCCGCCTCTCGGATGTTGTCTTTCAAGTCTTCCAACTTGACTTATGAGGACGTAGGTGGACATACATCCACTGAGTCCTCCCATCGTCTCGCCTTTTGATGGTGTTTGTCTGGAGGCCTTGCGCCTCAAATCTCAGGAGCGATTATTCGCTCGTTGCTCCTCTTGGAGGCTTGATACTCCTCCTCGCTCATCATTACCACGTTGTGGTCTGTGCTCAGTCCAGGCATAGCCTGCACTTCCTCCTCCCCATCCTCCACGGTCAGCACTCTGCGCCGGCCAAGTCATGGAGAGTCCTTGCATTTCTCCGTAGTGCGATGACGTCGCAGATGATTATCTGTGTCATCTGCTGTAGCTCGCTCAGCTGGGATCACTTTCCCATTCACTAGCACCTGACAATGGTCAAAGTCTAATATGACTTTGTTACGCCGCATGAATGGCGTTCCCAGTATCATATCGTAGCAATCGAAGTTCGCTACATCCATGTATTCCTGGCTACGTGAGCCCGGCATTTGGACATTCACATTTGTCCCATACTGTACCATGGCTCGGCTCCCTATGGTGCCCAGCTGTACCGCCAATGGCGTATCCAACTCCTGCACGGATATTCCATACACATGGGTGAACTGGGGTGTTATGCCCGATGTAGTACTCCCAGAGTCCCATAGGGTCCATGCCTTGTGGCCATCTACGTCCACATACGAGACCAGGCACTCCTTGTCTGCTCATTTCAATATAGGGCGCTGTAAAGTGCCCTCTGCACGACGAAGAGTCACCTTCTTCATCCGAACCACGTTATTCCGTTCGGGATCATTTGTGGACGGCCAATCCGTCATCGCCGCTAGGCACTCGGAGTCGCTGTCGTGACTGTAGTACTCATTGTCATAGGTGTCATCATATACGTCGACTGTGACATACTCCTCCCCCTCCACGACCACACTCTTGGGCTTGGTGCCCGATGCCTCCTCTGGGGGCTCCTGGTTGTTTGTGGGGTGCTCTGCCTCAGATTCGGCAGATATGTCTCCATCACTCCCACTCACGGCTGCAGTATGTGCAGCTCAAAGGTGGGCGCGGGGTGTATACCCCTTCCTCGGGGTACCTGGCTTCGCAGGGCAGTTGGTAGCGTAGTGGCCTGGTTGGCCACATGCAAAACAAGTCCCTGCCTGCTCCGGTGGGTTGGCCAGCTTCACCCGCTCTGGGCGTGGGCGGCTCCGCCCTCGGTTTGCAGCAGGGGTTCTGCGTACAACAAACTGCGTGTTGCGGTCACGGTCCAAATCGGTCTTTTTGGCCAAGAAGGTCCCTACATGCTGACCCCGTGAGGGTGTCCCACCAGGCGGTAGTCACCTGGGTCCCCCTTTGTGTCCACTCCGGTGTTCGTAGTGGTTAGCAGTCTTCAGAGACTGCTCATACCGGATGGCATATGCCACAAATTCTTCCACATCGTTGACTTCTGGGGACAATCCGTCCTCACGTATCAAATAGCGGCGCATGTCTGCTGGAATGCCATCCAAGAACGTTTCAAGCATTGTATACCCATCCGGGTAAACTGCCATGTTCTGGGCATGGTCATTAAGGGTATCATAGAACCCTTGTACCCCCAACTTCTCGGTGTACTTGGCGGACTGGAAGTCCCACCGTGCATCCTGGAGCGTTGAGGGGTGTACGAATCGATCGTACAGTCCGGTAAGGACTCCTTTGAACGTCCAGTCATATTGGACATGGTTGACATGCAATACTGCCCGTCGAAACCAACCCATGGCCTCTCCGGCCAAGAACTCAGGCAGAACAAAGATTTGTTCTCGTTCCATATGGTCACCTCCGTATAAGCACATGGCAAGATGGGTGCATACATCCATCACCCAATCTTCCAGGTCACTGAACTTGGACGTGCCTGTATAGGCGCGAATGTGCCTACTGTCTGCTTTACGCAGCTTTACTCTGTCTGGTAACCGTAAGGTTACGCCCAGGGCATCATCGACTACTTGATGCAGGCGATTGTGCATGGCTTCACAATGCATTCAAATGGCCTCCTGCTGACCTGGGGATCTAGTCGCCAAATCAGCGGCTTGGGGAAGCGACTTCCCTCGTCCACCTTGCGGAGGACGTCCCGAGCCTCCTCAACTGTGGGCATAATTGCCCTCATCTCGAGGAATCGACCCAGGGCCGTCATCCCAGCTGTTACCAGGGACATCACATCTCGTGGCGCCATCTCGATCGAGGAAGTCTCCTCGATCATGATCATTGCGCCGCCCTGGACCTGGAAAAGCTTGATTCTCCTGACCCTGCATGACGAATTGACGATGCATCTCGTCAATGGGCTTAGTGCCCTCGAATACGATGCCCTGATCGTTGATAAGGGATTGTCCCTTAGTCCTGAGGTTGCCATTGCGCATGCATTGATACGCAACTCTGTCGCTCAACGTTTCGGCCATGGGCACACGGGGCATCACAGATGCCTCGCTCTCCACTTTGAGCACAGTACTATTGTGCCCATCCGGACCTGACATATCTGTCCTACGGTCATGGTTACGCATGTGCGGGGGCTCCTCACGCCACCCTGGTCCTGCTGGAGTATAAAAAGTACTCACTGGTCGTACTTCGGGCACTTCTTGCGCCCGTGCTAGTGCCTCCACTAGCTCAATCCCGACATCTTGATTGCGTCGTGCTGAGCATTCCTTGGATGTGTGGCTCCAGGGGGTCGAGACCCCCGATTGCCGTGTGGCCTTACGCTGCACATACATTTGCAGCTCCATAGTGAGCACTCTCACCATCAAATCAGTCTATTTTGTACTGAATACATTGGGCACTTTGTGCCCTTGTTGCCTAAGTGCTACTATATGAGCTGACGCGTAGCGCTCGAGTCGTGCTTGGGTGGTGTATTTCATCACCTGTGGGTGCAGGTCCCAGAACACCTGCAAGCGCACGGTGTACACGGTTTTCAGCCGCTGTTCCTCTGCTCCGGCGTCGTCGTCACTTGACGACTCCATCACCTCCTCCAGAGGCTCTACAACCTCTGGAGCTTCCTCCACTGCTGGTGTGTGCGGAAATCGATCTTCCGCGCGGTATACTTCAGGCCTTGAAGCCTTCTCCAGTACCTCTTCTAAGCGGGCTTCCACTACTTTAGAAGGCATTGGACCCGCTGTGGACCGCCTGGTCCCACTGCTCTGGCTCACAGGGAGGGCTCTCCCAGTCCGTACTGACGACTCGGCGTCTCCTGGGGCGCCATAGGCACCGGTTGGCTGTCAGCCGTCCTGCGGGGGTCCTTTGGAAGCCAATCGGCTAGACCATCGCGGTCCTCCTGGCAGCTGCATAACTGGGGGCGTTAATCCCCCAGGCATCTTGTCCTGGAGGCGTTGCGGACCGTCCTGCTGTGAGCTTTCAGCTCTCCGGGCCTCGCTCTCATTCCCGGCCAGGTCGGTACTCTGACCTCGGTCTCGAGTCTTGGGTCTTACCTGACCCGCATTGGATGCTGACACGTCCTGGGTATCTGCTGGGTCTCCCCGTAGGTTGTGGGCATTTCGCCTGCCGTCAGTGGGCGCTGCAGGTATGGGATTACTCATCGATCCCCTGTTTGAAATTTGCATGGTGTGGCTGTGCGAGAAGCTCGAGAAGCTGATAGAGTTCTGTCAACGAACTCAACGACTGACGTCGGATGCTAGGCAATAGATCCTAGCTGGCAGATTCAAAAAAATGTAATGAAGTTACGGTGTTTGTGAGCTTAAGATCACACTGCACAGAATCAGACCAGTCCGGTCTATTGTCA
>QGOA01005594.1:0-30713 GCA_003313075.1 Termitomyces sp. MG16
GACAAGGAAAGGCGTCTGGCTACTTTTAGGGATTTGGCTACTCGTAGACTTCAGAACTTGGCGACGTCTCCCGCAGCCTAGCCCGCTTCTATCCTTTATTTATACCATCGCACCATGACGGATGGTTCCCGGATGATCAAAACTCTGCTTCGCCTGCTGTATCGCGCCGGAAGCACGTCATTTTATATAACCATACATTCATTTATCATCCTTGATGATAGCAATGCTATTGCACATTTGCAGTATCAAGTTGTTATATTGAGACAATAATACAAGTTTACAGTTGAGCGCGATGAAGCCCAGGCATAAAATTGAAACTTGGCACCCGTCCCGCCAACGGCCTCTGGGGACACGACTATGGCATGGGTCACAGACCTACTCGTAATAGGGTAACGTTCCTCCAAAATAAAAAGAAAGAAAGAAAGTTGGTTCCCAAATCCACGGTCTGATTTGTTCAAGCATCCAATGTCAATGTACAGCCTGTAGAAACTCGATTATAAACCGGTACAACACTCAAAAATTGATACGACCAGGTTAAGTATTTCAAGCTGTATAATGCATACGGTGATCGATATGTGATGCATCTGTTGAATTGTTACAGATAATTCAGTCCGTGTACGATAGACGTAATGTACATGTCATAGTTTAAATAACTGGTAAATATGTGCGAACGAGATTAAAATAACCTCGTTCTGTGTATAGTACGATAGACTCAGTATAATTTCCAGCTGTTCACTACCCACATACTCTTTCTGACATGGTGTTGCACTTGTATTGCAGAGATTCACAGACTGAATACACGGAAGAGATACTCTGAGCTCTGACGTAGTATCTGGATGTTCACGTTAAAGAGTAAAGTATATTAGAATGATTATACTACGAACCTGGATGTTCACGTTAAAGAGTAAAGAAACGTAAGAACATCCAGGATGGGGATAATTGGGGTAAGTCACGTGATTACCAACTGTGGGGCGCTGCTGCATACAACACATCGGTTCCATCACGTGCCTTGGAGATGCGTCCAACGACATGAGGGGGAACGCCTTTCAACAAGAGGGCAGTAGTCCCTCCGATGCGAAAGCAGTGCCCACTGATCTTCGGCAAGCCATTGCGCTGAAGGATAGAGTTGAAGACCATGACCAGTTTGCGACGTGTTCCGGGTTCATGAAGTACTGTACTATTTCGAACAGTCCGGCAGTCACGGGTCACAGCACTACCAAATCTGCCGAATTGTCACGCTGGTCACGGGTCACGGAAGCAAATGCCGGAAGCAAAAAGTGAAAAATCGATCTTCGTATTTCTATCGATAAAATGCATATTTAGAGCAATTCCGTGTATGATATTCCTCCCGGTGCCCATAGGCAACACGCAGACCCTCAAATGCAAAACTGTCCCAGAGCCTGATGGTCCCCGATGGATGGTGAGTGTTCACATCATCTTGAAGCAGTTCGATGAGGAGGCTGACATGCAAATCACGCAGCCATACTTCTCCAACCATCTCGAGCAAAACCCCTATGTCGGTGGCTGATGCAAAACCCTGGACAATGCCTTTCCAGGGAAGGCACAGAATGGCACTTTCAACCTGCATGTAGGCATGTTTCTCCTCTATGCTGATATTCTTTTGATTGATGATCCTACGTAGGTTGGTCTTCAGTGACACCCACTGGCTGCGAGCATCACGAATGTCCTTGAGCTCGTACCAGAAAAGGGCTATCCATGGAGGATATCGTGTGGTGACATCAGATGGGAAGTGTGCACATCGAATGGATCGGGGCTCTGCATTGGACACAAGTTGGGCAATGGCCCTGGCAAGAGGGATCGGAGGTGAGGGAGCCAAGCGAATGCCATCGAGGTACTCGACATTGGGAGGATCAGAGGATATGTACTGTAGGGGAGATTTTTCCGGCGTGTTTGGGATTAAAAATGGGATTGAGAAGTCGAGAAAGGAGGCCGCTGAGAGGCCAGGAGGAGGCAGGAGGAAATCGCGGGCATTTTGGGGTATTTCAAGCATTCTATGTGTAGAATAGGAGTTGAATTTGACGAGAGCTGCAGTGTCTACGTTTGTACAGTGAGATCTGGGACTACCCCCTACGTTGGCCAAATGCCGGAATTTTTGGTCCATATCACGGGTCACAACTACAGATGCCGGATTCACCCAATCCGGCATGTTGGTCACAGGTCACAAGGCCTGCCGGACTGTTCAAAATGGTACAGTAAAGTAGTCAATTGTAATTGAGTCTGAATCCAATACACTGAAAGTACACATCGTCTGAATCATGATACACTTAAGTTTAGGTGGGCATCGGACCCGCGTTTGACAACGCAAACCAGAGGGGTGTGGCATCGGCGAATAGGGGACCCGGATTGTAGACAATTGCATATCGACATAGCCGATAACCCCTCAGGAAGTGATGCGTCGGAGAGATCCTGCTTCTTGTAGTATTGGTGTAAGGAATTTGATGTATAGGGGTGCGATGAGTTCAATGTGACGCCAGTAGCGCAAAAAGGCATCTGATGTCCATCTGCCCAGAATTTTGACGATGTCCGGCGGGATACCTGCCAACAGTAGAAGTGTCGTGCTGCCGATTCTGAAGCAATGTCCTGAAACGACAAGAAAGTTGTTTTGTCTGAAAATTAAATTAACTCGCCCGAGGAATTTTCGTTGGGTTAGAATGGAAAAGCCACCGTTTGTATTTCGATATGAGGCTATACATTGGGCAGTGGAATCGAAGTTGGTGGATTGGTGTAGGAGTAAAGCATTGATGGGGTCTATGAATTCCTGTCTAGTCAAGATGATGTCTTCTCCCCGTTGACCACCCATTTTTGTATTAGGTAGATGTAAGGTGCGAGAACCAGAAGAGGTTGCAGGTGGTTTAAGATCGTTCCATGTAGGATATAGAGAGGAGTTGAACTTCTTCTCCGAAAATGGTAAAATCTCTCCAAGACGGATCTGCCCCCAGAAGCAGGCTAACACCACGGAATATGTGCATCTGTCTGAGGGAGAAGACCAGTCCATGTTTTGTTCGAGGCAGAGGAGCATGTCGGCTGAAATAGGAGGTCTCTTTGGTCGAAAAGACGAAAGTGGTCGGCGATTTTCAATTCCTTTTATGACGTATTCTAGTTGCTGACTCCCATAATATGTATAACCATTCTCAATGTGCCATGCTCGAATACCATCGCACTTAGAGGAAACTGTTTTACCTGCAATGCGACCAGCAAAGGAAGCGGCAAATTTGCAGAGTAAGGACTCGGGAGCGGGGAGGATTTCATTTGCAGGAATCGCATTGATATGATAGTAATCTATGAATTGACATACTGCACTAGAGTATTTGCCACGGGTCAAAGGTTTCCAGACATCGCGAATGACAGATTTAATGTGGTTTGTGTGAGTTAACCTGTATGGGTGATGCACATAATCGTCTCTTCGTCTCTTCCGACTAGTGCGTGAGGAGGCAACAGATTTGGTCGGAATGAGAGCAGGAGATTGGGGCATGAAGGTATGAAGTAGGATGGATGGCGATGTGCTGATTGTAGGCAGTGTAATAGAAGTTGGATTGGCGATACTGTGATCTGCAAATATTGCAGAAATGTACCTGGAAGCAAGGGCGTGGACAGTAAATTGGATTTTTTTGCTGGAGACAGGCATTGTAAGGAGCTGGCGATTACCAATGAATAGAAGTTGAGTGTCTGATAAACTAGTGCAATGTATTGAATTAACGGTGTTTGTAAACATTTATCTCTTTTTTTTTTTTTTTTTTTTTTTTTTGGTGGTTCTATGGGTACCTAGACGTATCTACATGTGTTAGCTTCTAGGTACCAGAAAAGGAGTTTCTGGTTTCGCATGTTTTTTTTGTGTTATGTTTCGGCCCACCTGAGGGAAATGCTATTACGCACAACGTGTGGGGCTCGGGTTGTCTTATCTTATCTGTTTTGTCCTGGTGGACGATCAGTTCCCATACCCACTAAAACCCTCAATGCCAATTTCCAGACCCTGTGTGGCTTCTCATTTTCCTGTATGATTGTTGTCCATGTTTTGCTATCAGGCTCCTGTCCAACGCTCTTTTTCTATATCTTTCGCTATTTGATGCTAGGCAGTCAATTTTTATTCTTTTTGCTATGGCGTTGTGCCATTTGTTCGTGACTTCCTCCATTGTGGGTATTCTCTCAGGGTCTGCTTCTTTTCGTATTCGCCATTTGCATCTTAGCTTCCATATCAGGTGTGCAGACTCCAACATTACTATTCTATACATCCTGCTGCCTGCTTCTGTTATTTTGTCGTTTGTGTGTTTAGGTCGAGCTAGGTTGCAGCCTAGGATCAGTCCTAGGTTGGGTTCACTCCATTTTAGTCCTCTTATTTTGCAAAGTCGTTTCGTGAGGGTCCAGATTTGGTCCTGGCCTGATGCTTTGCACTGCATCAAGATATGCTCCATGTCCTCCATTGTGTCGCATATGTGACACTTGCTTCTTGATTCGTAGTTTGGTATCTTTTCCCAGAAGTCTCCGATTTTATATGCGTTTTGCATTGCTTTCCAGAGAAAAGCTCTTGCCTCTTTCGTTAGGGTTCGGTCTTTGAGGGTGTTCCATATGCTCTTGTCTGTTGGTAGGTTTCCGTTCATGTCTTTCAAGGCCCATCTTATTCTGTCCAGGTTTATCACCGTGCCTCTCCTTGAGGGGGTTGGTTTTCGTCTTATAATTCCTTTGTAGAGGTAGGCTTGCAAGGCAGAGCTGAGCCTCGCTCCTGTTATGAAGAAACCATGTGCTGGGGTGACATTGGTGTCTGGGCCTTTGGTGGTTTGTGTTCCTATTCTTGCTAGTTCATCTGCTTTTTCATTTCCTTCCATGCCGCTATGTCCTTTCACCTTCTTAAAGGCGGTGTGGCCTGTTCTTTTCTTTAGATACGATACAGTTGCCATTAGAATCTCTCTGTTTTTGACATCATCCCAGCCTGTGTCTTCCCATGTGGTCAGGGTTTTTGTGAGGCCTTCTATTGTTATTTTTGAGTCGCTCAGGATTTCTAAGTGGTCATGCATGTCCACGTTTCTTACTGCTATTAGTATGGCTAGTGCCTCTCCAGCATTGTTTGATTGGCTTAGGTTTGGTGGGACTCTTGCTGCCACATTTCGTGTGTCATCATTGCTGTACCATACTCCTGCTCCGGCTTTTGCATCCTCATATCCATTGTTGGTACAGGAGCCGTCAGTGTAAACCCTCACTCATTGTGCCGGTCCTGTTGGCCTGTTCTCAGATTGTCTTGTTGGTGCTTGGGTTGTAGTGTCATTTAATGGGCTTGTTGGTGCTTTTTTGGCAAAGACCTGGAAGCCCTCCTTCAGTGTTAGTCTGTTCCACATGTCCTTTCAGAAGAGTACTGCCTCTTTTTTTTTTACTTTTCCCAGGATTCCGTCGCTCACGAGGTAGCGTTCTGGGTGGTCTAGAGCCAGGGGGTGCCACTTGATCTTTAGTTTGTCCAGTATCTTCCTTATAGTTAACCCACACTTGTGGGGGTTGAGCATCCTTTTCTCCTCATTTCCTTGCAGCTGCTACATTTGCAGTTCTTTCTTGGTTTGCGGTCTCTGTTTATTCTGGTGTTTGTGGCCTTTACAAGACTGAGTGCATCCTCCACTGTTATTATTTTATGGTTTTGTCTCAGGCATTTCACTGCAACAGTGTTGTTGCCCAGGTGCTTGACCCCCTCTAGCCTGCTGTGATACCACATTGGCATGCTTAGCTTCATCCTCAGTTCTAGGCCTATGGGGGTATGGTTATGTTGTGTTTCCTGGCTGTGGTCAGCATTGTTTTTATTGAGCGTGGGAGTCCATTCTCCTGCTCTCTTGTATTCACTGTCAGGGTCTGCAAGAAGACATTGTGGTACACTTCTATATCTATAGCGGACCATTTCTTGACTAGGTTCATCTTTATTATTAGGTCAGCTATTCTTGCTCACGTTGGTTGGCTATTGCTTAGGTCCAGATATCTTTTCGCTCTTATTAGGTTTATAGCTTTGTTCCTTGCTTTTATGTCCAGGAGCTTCTTCCCTCCCTGCTCAATTGATTTGCTAAGGGTTTCCATCTCTACCAATGGGTGAGTCATTCCTTCCTATACAAAGTCTCTTATAATTCTGATCAGTCTCTGTTCCACATCTTGCGGCATTCCTTGCACACATGTTCTGTATTGCATTCTTCTCCCCATGACTATTCCAACTATCAATCTACAGCCGTCAATTGTTGGGTGTCCCCTGTCCCATTTTTTCAGGTCAGATATGGCTTGTTCTATTGTTGGCGCCCACACACTGGGTGCTTCTATGTTGTTGCCTATGAAGGCTCCTAGTAGTCTTGTAGGTTCACCTTCTTTTGTTATCTTTATTTCATCTGGGATTTGCAGTTCTGTGCTTGTGGTTTTCCTTGTTTCTATCAGGTTCTCACAATATTCCTTGCTCCCTATAGGAATTATTGCAGTTTTTGAGACGTTGAATCTGCCCCCCATTGCTTCACACCACTGATCAAGTATTTTTTGTAGGTTTGCTAGACTGTCCTTCTGAGAGAGGTATACTGTTGTGTCATCTGCAAAGAGCTTGGTTATCAGGCGCTCAATCTCTCCGTCAATTTTTATGCCTTCTATTTGTGAGTCTCTTAGCATCTGTGTCAGAGATTCAATGACCATGTTGAAGAGCAGGCAGGACATTGGGTCACCCTGCCTCACCTCTCTTGTTACTCTGAAGGGAGTGCTCTTTTCTCCATTTATTATAACTGTGATTTCTGCTCCTTGGTACAGTGCCTTTAGTGTTCTTACAAAGCTCTCTGGGAAGCCGAATTTTCTCAGTGTGGCCCATAGGAAGGTGTGCCTTACTCTATCGTAGGTCTTTTCTTGGTCAAGGCATATTATCATTCCGTTTACCTCTCTTTTTTCTCCCCAGGCAACTACCATGTTTGCTAGCTTGGTCTGGTCCTCAATACGTCTTCCTTTCATGAAGCCTGCTTGGTCAGGGTGGATGATGTGTGGGGTGGCTTCCGTGAGCCTATTTATCAGTGCCTTAGCATATATTTTGTAGTTGGTGTTTAGGACCGTGATGGGTCTGTAGTTACTAATTTCCATTCTATCTTCCTTTTTGTAGATCGGGCAGAGCTATCCTTCAGCAAAGTTTGATTCAGGTATTGGTCCATATTCCTCAATATCATTGTAGAGGATTGTCAGGTAGTCAGCTATGTCAAAAGTGTGGTCCTGTCCCACTTGTTCCTCTCTCTCGTTGCTGGCCTCTCCTTTTCTGGTTCCCAGGAGGTTCTTCCAGACTTCTTGGGGTATGCCGTCTAGTCTGGCTATCAATGGCCTTCCTTACTTCGTTCTCGGTCATATTTTTTGCCATTAGTTCTGCATGTTTTACTTTTATCTTAACTTTTATGTGTTCTAAGACTGTTTTTGTATGTTTCTCATGTTTCCTCTGGTCGATTATGGGGTCTTTGTATTGTAAGCTCTTGTGATATGTCCTTGCTAGGTTTGCCATAGCTTCAGAGCATCTTGTTAACGGCTTTCCTGGTTTGTTTTCATCTCACAGTGCTATGATCACATCACGGGGGGTGAGGTCCTTGTTTGCATTTATCCAAGATTTCCTTAGCATTTTCCCCTGTAGGAAGAATTTTGCTTTTGTATTATCTTATATTCTGCTATTTTTTATCCTCTTGAGGTCCTTTATCCTTTTGTCTATCATAGCAGCTTCTTGGCCTCTCTTTTCATCATCCCATTTGTTTTTGTTTAGGGTTTCTCTCCTGTCCTTTTCCAGGTCCGAGATAGTTTTGTCCATTTTTAAGAAGATGCATTTTGCATGGTGTCATATTTCTTTCATCATTGTTCTTTTGAATCTTTGATGTACCTTCTGTGGGTTCTCTTCTGGCATTCATTATGCTTTCACCTGTTTCATTTCTGTATGGTGATTCTGTGCTGTTTCTTGTAGTTTCATGCTCAGGCGTTTGTATTCTAGTAGGTATGCCGGCATGGCGTACCTACCAGGCCCCTGGTGTGGTAGCCATGGGTTCACGATACTCATATGTGTCAGCATATGGTTGGTCAGCATGCTAGTTCTCTCAATTTTCCATTTGGACATGAACTTTATTAGGTCCTCTCTTACATATATTCAGTCTATTCTAGACTGTGTATGGCCATTTTCCGTTCTGAACATAAAGTTTATCTCTGTTGGGTTCTCTCTTCTCCAGCCGTCAATGAGGCCTAGGTGTGTTTTCAGGCTTGTCAGGGCGTTCACTGTGGTTGGGGGGTCTATGTAGAGTGGGAGTATGTCCACCGAGTCTTTGACAACATTAAAATCTCCAATTATGCAGGTGGGCTTTTCCCACTTCTCTTTCCTCCATTTATCCTCAATCTGCTCTCAGAAGTCTTGGTTCTTGTTGGGTTGATTTGGCGCATATACTGCTAGGCAGGTTGTCATGGTTTCTTGGCTCCATGGTAGGTCTACTATTATTGCTCATCCACGTATCAGTACCTCTGAGCTTGCTTCTTTCCATTTTGTCATCCCTTTATTTAGTATTACTACTACCCCCATCTTGTTGGGGGTTGATTCATCTATAGTTGATATGATGTGGATCCTTCTTCCGTATACTTCTCCAGTCTTTTTCTGTTCTTTTCTGTGAGGTGCGTTTCTTGTATGGTGAGGACATCTATCCTCTCTCTGGTTATCAGGTTACTTATTTCACCCCACTTATGCTCTGTTAAGCTGGACTCTGCACCCTTGATATTCAGGGTGGCTATTTTCAGGGCTCCTCTCTGTGGCGTTTTTGTTCTCCGTGCCTGCATTCACGCTTGGGTGTTAGGTGTTGCATTGCACATTCTTTCCATTGGTCTGCTATGACCATACCCAGTGTTTCCAGGATTGTCCCCAGGTGTGGAATTCTGTGTATTTCTGACTATGTTGTCATCAGTCATCCCCATTGTTCTGGGGCCCCCTATTTATTGGGGGTCAGACACTTCTGTCATGTTTTCTGCAGTATTTGTGTCTGCTATGGCTTGCTCGGCCTGTCCCATTGTGGGCTCCCGCCTCCGTAACTCCGGCATGGGTTATTAGAGGGCTGAACGGTGGCTTAGTCATGTCCCCTTTCTCCCGCTGGGATGCTGTTACTATATGACTGTCGTTGTTCACCTGTGTTAATTGTGTTAGTTGTTACCTTGTATTGTCTATCCATAGTTGTTAAGTTGGGGTTCTGTGCATGACAGAGGGGAGGGGGTTGGGGTTTCGCTACGTGTATTCCTAGTTCTCTCACTTTTTGGTCTTAATCTTTTGTTGGGTTTCTTACTACATTATTGCTGTTCAGGTGGTGTTTATTATGCATTGAGGGCATCCTCCATACATAGTATACATATTACTTTGGTACAAAGAGAAATTGATGGGTTTACGTGCAGCTTCCTCTCTGTGAGTAGCTGTACCCTCTGCCTTGATAATCTTACCTCTTCTCTGCTAGGGGTATTCTCTTCCCCTTGGCCTTGCACCGTGGTAGTTCCAGTTGTTTTGGTCCTGCCTTTCATCAGCAAAGTCCGTGGTGCCAGCTGTGTTGCCAGAGCTATTTGGTTTGTATTCTAACTAGCCTGGGAGTTTAGAGAAGGGGCAGTTGTAGGAGTCATGGTCCGCTGACTTGCACCCTGTGCACAGTAGTTGTTCATTTGCCCCAATTAGTGCATACCCTTTTCTGAAAGTGAGTGTTTTGAAGGTGCATGCCCTTATTTTCCTCCTTAGTTGCCTATAGTCCTCGTCGCTGTATCCTGGGTCATTTCAGAGATATAGGTTTCAGCACCTTGCTATGCCAGTCCACTGTTTAATTGGGAGAAAGGACGTCTGAATGTCTAGGATGTTGTCTAGGGCTGTGTCATTGTCTGAGTGGCTTTTGATTATGGCGCATATTTCGGGTGAGGTTTGAAAGGTTCTTCTCGCCAAGTCTTCCACCAGTTCTCGTGCCCCTTCCGTGTTATTGTATGTGAGTCCTCACATACTCAGCACGTATAGGTGTCTTGGGGGGTGGCATGGGAGGAAGAAGATTGTTGCCTCGGCTGACGTGACAACCTCTAGGTTGTGCAGCTTCTGCGCCTGCTGGATGTCTAGGCCAGCAATCAGAAGGTGGTAGGGGTGCGGAAATCTGTTGTCTCCACTGGGGAGTAGGTTTTGGTCTAGGAAGATAACTGCCACACTCTCATCGTGTTCGACGTAGACCAGGTTTTTCATTACCTTCTTGATCATGTCACTTGCCCTAGTTTTGCCAATTTCGGTGGATTTGTATCTGGCACAGTATAATTGGGCCCAGATGGTGGGTCCAGTAATATCTTCCCACTCACTAAGCATCTCTGCTGCAATGTTGTAGGACAGGTCTGCGGCGAGGTATACCTTTGGCCATCCTCCCTGGGGGGTAGCAGTTCTTTGAAATCCTTTGCCGTTTGTAGTGATATCTCCTTCTGTTGTTTTGAACCAGAGCTCAGGGTTGTTCTCATCTAGGTCTTCCCCTTTTCCCCCACTCATAGGTTCCATGTTCAGCATGGACACATTCATGGGGCTGTCAGGCCTTTCTGCCTCTCTAGGGAGGGTCAGGGGGTGGCTGGGCTGGTTAAAGCTGGGCAGGATGTTTCATGCCTGGTTGTCCCTTGTTTTATTGAGGGCAATTTTTGTCACTTGCATGTGGGCATTTGGTGCCTGTGTCCTCATGTCTGCCCAAGGGGTTGTGCTTGTTCTCCTTTTACCTCTCCTGCTGCCTTCCTCATTGGTGTTCTCTAGAATGGAGGAAGACGGAGCTGGGCTTGGGCTTGGGGGTCTGTGGTACTCTCCTTCCCCTTTGCTAAGGTCACTTCCGTCTATGGTCACCTGCCTCTTTTTTGACCTCTTTTTTAGTGGTGATTCTGTATGGAGACATTTGTTGTTTTCAGCGTGTGCCTTTTTTGTGGCGGCTCTCACCTTTTTTTAGTTCTTCCTTGGGGTTATGGTTTGCTATCCTCCAAAGTCTGTTTTGTTCTGGAGCAGGGCATTGACATCCTCACTCGCTCAACCCAGGGTGTTACACCTTGATGCTTGGGGGGTTGGCCATGTGGAAGTTGTTTTCAATGGTTCCTGTGTTGGCATTATAGGCATGGTCAACTGGGTGGTTCCTGTCAGCGACGGTTGGGGGTTATCCACCTGCATCCTGTCTTGTTTGTCAGAGGGGGTTTTTGGAGGTTCCTGGGGGGAGCCTGTGACAACTTCTGCATAGGAGTGTTCCAATAGGGGGCTCGAGGATTTTTCCATATCTATGTTGGTATGGTAAGTTTCAATCTGTTGTGTTTTTTTTTTCTTGGGGAGGGTTCCGAGTATTCCCAGGCACCTCCTCTAGGTTTCCCAGTTCTACGGTACTCATGTGGACTGTGTTTGTCTAGGTCGCCATATTCTGTGCTTAGTGGTTACGTTTAGTTCTGCTTCCATTGTCATCCCCCATCTTGTCGTACATCTTATTATTATTATTGCTTCTTATTGGCCTTATGCCTTTTTCCGTTTCTTCCTAGTTCTCGGGTATGCTCTGTGCATATGTGAGTATAGTTTACTCTTTTTGAGAGGGTAAAAAAAAAGAGAGGGGGGGAGAGTGCTATACTCAGTCATCCAGCTCGATTGCTATTTATTAGCTACCCTTTGTGGGTCTATTGGCTTGCTAGTTGGTGTACTGGGTTCCCTTTGGCAGCAGAGGAGTTTGCAAACACGTGCCATTTCCGTAACCGTGGTGGTGGTATGGGTTCAAGTTGCTCCCGTAAACATTTATCTCTCAATGGCTAAGGAGCATAAACATAATGATGAATATCTGAATGTAAGCATAATAATGGGCTCTAATTTTCAGGCAAACTGGAATATGAAATGCTCAGAGAAACTAAAGATTTAAGGTATGTAGAAATTGCAGGAGGGAATGGATAGAGTAGTTTTTGTGCAGGGAAGATGCCTCAGGATGGGGCGTCTGCAAGATTGTCTGCAGTGGGTATCCAGGATGTAGTTATCTACAGCGAATATGTCTGAAAGTTTATAACAATGTTTCGTAGAATAAAATTTAAAGCTGAATTTCTAGAGCGCCCTGCTCGGAGAGCACCAACGCAGCCTGAATTGGTGGAGTGAATGATGATGTGTGCATTACTGTACTTACCTGCAATGAGGGTGCAAACAGCAAGATCAATTGCTACCATTTCTGCTCATCCAATATTTTGTTCCATTGTCTTCCATCCCAGTAGTAGTTTTCAGGCTAACCACTTCCTATTCAGATTCAGTCCAATGCCCCACAAAGTGGAAGCGTCAACGTGGAGAGTGATGTCAAGAGGAGGAGGAGGTTGGTATATTCAGAGAGAGCAATGACTTTGTAAGGTGGTAGTCCACCACTCAATGTCTGCCATAATGGCAGGAGTGATCTGGTGTTTGGTCTATGGTAGAGAGACCAAAGGAAAACCAGCTCAAAATTGTACAGACTAGGAAGATGAGAGGTGCCAGTTGGAACTACTAGGGTAACGTGGTTTAGAGTTCCGATGATAGATTCTGTCATCTGTAAGTTTGCATACACTCCCAGTATCCAGGAAGACAGTTTGCCAAGGTATTTTTCTCATTTTGCAGTGGGTAGCAAAACTGTTTTGTCATCAATTGATCAAACAAAGCCAATGTAAGTGAATACAGAGGAAACTTTTCCAGCGCCCAAGGCCAACCTAGGTCATTGGCAATGTCCCAGATGAGGTTCTCTGTATAACTGTAGAATGTAGAGCCATCCAGCTTTGAATGAAGATAACAAAAAAAAAATAAAGTCATCAACCCATTTGAGAACAGCCTCAACTCCTTTTGACTGGTATATATGCACAATGATGTCTGTGACTGAGCCAAAAATACCTGGAGCAGGAGATATGCCAAAATTTAGTCTGTGATTGAATGTGATTTTATCTTGAATACACAGCGCTGTGAACAACCGTTCCTCAGGTCTTGTAAGAATTATCCGAAATGCTGATTCAACATTGAAGACTGCTACCTGTGTGCCAGGTGGAGCATGCGGAGAAGGTTCCCCAGTTGCACTCCCCAGTTGCACTGGAAGCACTTTGTATCGATGTGTGAATTCACCAAGTGAGTGAGTAGATTGTTTTGTGGAAAGGAGTGATCAACTGTGATTTGGATTTTGCCTGGAGAACGTTCAATAACATTAAGTGGAGCTGTGTGAAAGTAGCCGAACATACGCTCTGCCATGTCAGGAGGAAATTCTTCAGAAACACAGCTGAGAAGGCGTTCATTGTTGTATTTTTCAATAATGAATGTGTGATGAGTGGTATCTTGGGAGGGGAGAAGGTAGCGTCTAATGTAAAGTTTTCTAGGCCTAGAGAGAAGCTGAAATGCAGGCCATTTATGATGTATGAGAAATGATCTACAGAGTTGGTATCACAAAGAAATGAAATCCAGCGGTTGACTTTAAGGAGGGTTGTAACTGGAAAGTACCTACTGTGCAGCGCAGTTTTGTGCAGAGTGTTGTCCATTGGCACACAGGGAGCATGCATGACAGTGTGGGCAGTCTGTAGCAGAGCAGGAATTAGGGCCATTGTAGGCAAAGCAGTAGGTAACTCCTTTGGAGTCTGCAAATTGACCATTGACTTTGTGGAGAATGCGACCTGATTTAGAGCAGAAAGAGAATTTGTGGTTGTTGTCACTGCAGACCATGCAGCGGGTAGACCTGCTGTTGCTATGGGAACCTGCATTGTATGGCTGACAGCGTTTGTCATGCTGTGTGGATTGCATTTTGCGACCGCCAGCCGATGACGTTTCCACCTCCCAAAAGGATTGATTCAAAGAGGAAGTGGAAGGAGTTGTAGAGGCAGGAGGAGCAGAATCACTGAAGAGAAGATCTGATAGAAGACTCATAGAACAATGGATCCGATCCTGCATGTGATCGTTGAACTTGTGTTCAAAAACAAGTTTATGCCGCATATCCATGCGCAAGTTACCTTGCAATTGCAAATATGCATGACAAAGTGGCAAATATGCATGACAAAGGAAGATATCATATGCCAAATAGACCTGGAAGTTCTCGCCGAAGTCCTGATGGCGCTGAATGTGTTCATAATGGATCTGGAAACTATTTGCTATGGCATGTGCTGTGGGATCACCAATCAGTCCTTCCAGGCCTGCCTTAAGGCAGTTGCAGATCACCCAGATGAGTGTGGAAGAAGCCTGCATGAACTCAAAGGCTGTAAGCAGTTGCTCTTTGCTCTGATCAAACCTTGAAGAAGAGACCTGGATTTCTCCTGCTGAGGTCAGAGACAGGGAAGAATCACCCTGCTGATTGGTGGATGTGAGTGCTCTGTAGCAAGCTGCCATAGTCAAGGCATCAAGGGGGACATTGTCAGGTTCCGCTGAGTCAGGGGCTTTCCAGAAAAGCAACGCCCTTACAATGCGGACTTGACCTACAGATACTTGGGTGTCTGGAACTCCGGGGCTGGGACTTTGGGGTTCAAGATGTGGACAGGAGTAATCCCGGGAGGAGGGGACTCAGTCTGGGGTTTTTGGTTGTGAGTAGCTGGGGGATTGGGTGGGGATTGAGTCGTGAACCGGAGGTTCTAAGACAAGACCAAGTTAGCAAGTTAAAGTCGCGAAGTACATACCAAACTTAGAGCATGCGGTTATTCAAGCATGCCAGTCAGTGTGTACCAATCAAGCAAAGGGCATGCAACAATCAAAGTTATCTTAATATCAAGACTAGCAAATACAACAGGGAACTATGCTATAAGTACTATGGGACCGGGTCTCGGGGTTCCGGGGTGTCTGGGATGGGTTCCGGGAGTCATTGAGTAGCGGGCAGGGACTGTATACCTGGATCGCATGTGTGGGGCACATGATCAATTGGCGTGGAGGGAGCTGTGATGTGTGATGCGTGATGGCCAGAAACAAGTTGTGTGATCCGATCATTGATCAGGGATGGTGGCAGCTGATGGCAGTCCTTGATGTGCGTGATGGCGGTGTCGGTGGTTATGATGGCAGGGCGTGTCCTGTGGAGTTGGAGGGAGGGTCCCGGATGGTGTTCCGGGGGTGTCCCAGGGTAGATCCGGAGGGGAGGGGTCATGACAGACATACATGCACCATCCTGCATTGAAGATGCACTGGATGCACAAAGGAATGGGCATGATGTTGGGATCGAGTTCAGTCATGGCAGTTGGAGGAGCTGTAAGTAAGGGGCGAGCAGAAGGAAGCCCAAGAGCTGGGAGAGTCTCAGATGGAGTGGGCAACAGAGTCAACAACGTGACTATTGAGGAGGGGGGAAGCCTGTCTGGAAAGGGCAAAGGGCCCAGAGAGGGTGTAGCTGGCGTGAGGCTAATTGTGGGTAGAGTGTGCTCAGAAGAAAGATCCTGTAGAAAGGCCTGTGCCATACCAACACCAAATGTAACCTGGGGTTATGAGCTAGAACTATCTTGTGTATATCACACAGTGCTAAATCAGACCACAGTATTGGATTTGACTAGTACTAGAGTGAAAACAAGATGTTGTTCTTACGTAATACTCTACTGAATGATTATAGCATCATTGACGCTAGTAACAAGTGTGACTCTGTTACATACCCCTCAATGAGACCAAATACTCGGTTTTAGGAAGGGAGTTGGAGCGAGATGAAGGATGCACGATAGTGCAAACAACAGATGAATAACATATGTATCGCATTGCTGCAAGACATTAGCATTTATTCGCAGCGTAGATGTGTCATCTGGACACAATAGGAAGCAGTCCTTATCAGACAGATGCACGTGTTGTGCCAGCAGTAGATGAAATATGAGTATATATATAAAAAAAAATCAAAAACAAAAGAGAGTGACCCCTCCTCTGGGTCCGCTGTATCTACATGCGACTCTGGAGTGCGTATCAGCTGGAATATTTCGAGTGAATTACTTGGAGGTACCTATACAACAAAATATGGGTCTAGGACCCGTCCGACGATGCTCCCGCACCCATGCCCGTCTCAGTCACCATTGACTTCTCCTCCAGTGCAACGTTAATTGCAGGAGGAGGAGGCGCCGATTCCATCCTCAGTGGGGTGATAGGCCCCTCGACTACAGGTGTGTCTACCACCATAGACTCAGTTAGTGCAATGTTAATCTCTGAAGCATTGGTGGGTAGCGTACCATGTGCTGCTGTGAGTGTTAGGAGATTGACCCGGTTTGGGTCCATGTCGGCTGCAGGCATGTCATGCACTGCCGTGCATTTTAGGAGGCTGACCTGGTTCAGGTCCATGCCAATGAGATAGTAGAGGCCATTGGCCTCAGGGTTTTTGGGAAGACAACTTTCCTCATTGTGCTTGAACATAAGACGATAGTGATTGTCTTCGGTCATCTCCCGCCATCCATCCCATTGTGGGATTGCGGGAGGGGTGCCGTATTTGTTTAAGCACTCCATGCACTTGTTGTCAATCTGTTGGAAGATGTCCATAGACATTGTGGGGGCATGGAACTGCTGTTCCAGGAAGACCACTCCGTAGGTATACACGTGGTCCACCTAGTTGGCCGGTATCTGGTTGTGTAATAAGACGTGTAACGCGTTGTTGTCAGAGAAGTTCTGTGCAAAGTCATCTGGTATGTGCATGGGGTGAAGTTCCAGCTGGGGCCCTCTCTGGGGCTCAAACAGCTGGTCTGGAAACATAGCATTATAGAAGGCAATAGCCTCGTGGTACAGACCCAGGCAGGCCATGACGAGGGTCATGCGCCACACAATCATGGGCTTGGCTGTGCTGTTAGTGTAAAGAGCTCGGCATAAGGCAAACCCGAAGAGGGTTTGCCAGTGCATGCAGTAGGCATGATTGACCGCAATGCCCTGATAAGTGTTTTCCAAACCAGGACGACCAAAGATCAGCGTGTACTGTGCAAGCTGATCCAGGTCAAACGGTGTGGCTGGGTCTTGACGCGCATTACATGCAGCGTGGTCGAGCCGTCTTCTTTCGTGCGCAGAAAGCGCCCTGGAATGTGTCAGCGCTCAACAAGCACAAGGTCGTCAGCCCCCTGGATTGGGCTGACAAGGTTCTGGTATTGCGGGTCCTTCATCAGGAGCATCATCATTTGGTCATGTAGTGACTCATTAGTTCACTGAATGAACATCTGAAGCTCTGTGATGAGGAGGTAGGTGGCAATTCGTTTGCAATGGGGAGCATGGTCATTCGAATAGTATTTGTAGAGCTGATCCAGCTCTAATGGAGTGCGGGGGAGACCACGAGGGGAATACTTGTAAATAACGCTGGCAGGAATGCCAGCACGGTGCCCAGAAGAGAACTCATATGCCGCTGCCTGATTGGCCTCAGCTCCCAACAGCATGGTATTTGAATGATACGAATAATAAGTGCAGTAGCTGAGTGCTCCTCTGAAGCACAAGTTTGTTTGCTCGATATCGAGCGGTTCCCACACCTTCACCCCCAATCCATCAGGGATTCTCTTTAAGAACTCATCCTTGGCCCTCTGTTTAAGGGCCTGCAGCTCCTTGGTGCGAATCACCTTCTTCTTTGCAATGCGCTTATTGCACAATACTCGCTGGAATTGGTCCGCCACCAATTCCCCTTCCTCTGCCTCCTCCTCATGCTCCAAGCTTGACTCTCCATAGTCGCTCTTGTTGGATAAGGAGGCCACAGGTGCTTTGTCTTTTCCAGGCATGGGCCAATTCCTTGAGGTCACCACCAGACCATCATATTGCTCTGGGGAGCGAGGGTCGGTGGTCAAGACGACCATGGGAAAGTGTGCCTGCAGTGCAGGCACGGTAATAGGCAACAGAAACAACATCGAAACCTTCCCGGCCTGTGCAGGAATGCCATCCAGGAACTCTATCACCTCTAGCTTGGAGGCATCAAGAGGAGGCTTACGGCCTCGACGTTGGCGTGCAGACCCTGACTTGGCCAGGGCAGGTGATTTGAATGGTGGCTGAGCCATCAGAGGGGCAGGCGCATTTTGTGCCAGAGTTCTCCCTCCAGGCTCAGCGCAAGGGATGACAGTAACGGGCGCTCTTGGTGCCACAGCAACGGTTTTGGGCCCCATAGATGGAGCCCAAGACGATGTGGTTTCCCGCTGACCCAGGGACAGACCTGCCAAGGATTCACTGACTGCAGCCAGCGACTCTGAGGAGGCCTGAGGGCCCAGATTGGGTAACCATGATGACAAGGCAATGGGCTGAGCAGGCTGCTCAAGGCATGCAAATTGCACGGCCAATGGCATCCTTGCCCGTGGAGGTTCAACCAGTCGACTGGGCTGATATTTAGCCCTCTTGACCTCGGTGGTTGGTTCCTCAAACGTGGAAACTTTGCGCTTAGATGCGCGTTCAATCTGTTCCAGCGCTGTGACATGCTGCCTCTTCATCAGCTTGATCTGGTCGAGCAATCCCTCCATCACCATCATGGCCAGACTGTCCTGCAGGAAGGATGCAGTTGCAGGGACTGGCTGTCCCACTGCTTCCAATCTGCCCAACAATACGTCTGGCACTGCTAACTTCTGCACTTGTGGCGCAGGCTCCACATATGACTCTGCCACAGGCCAATGCACCCATAGTACTGACAGCGGCCCCATCACCACACCTGCATATGTCAGATTTGACACAGATGAGCGTGACGATGGTTCCTGGTAATAGCACTCACGGCGTGTGCTGTCCTCTGGACGCCCATAGTGCCCTTTGTCATCGACCTCCATCTCTTGCAAGTGGAGGGGCGTCTGGTATGAAAGTGGCTCCTCGCAGCCTGGATAGGCCACACCCGCTGACTGAAACTGGCTTGCTGCCGGATATGGCAGCTGCCTCTGATATTGAGTAGAATAATCTCACGTTTGTATATTCAGGGGTCTCCCCCCTCTACTAGAGCCTTGCTGGCTCTGATCACTCTTTTGCGGCCCCCAATAGGCCATTATAATGCGACATATAAACTACGTGTATTGGGACTGAGGAAAGAAAGAAAAAAAACACAATCTCCCAACTCTGCTAGTGGTGTAAATAACCACAAATACATGCCACCTGGCCTCTCACCGGTGATCATAGTCGTGTAAACAGTCACAATCAGCAGCCACAATTAGTAGCCACTTGGTTAGTCACCAGCTATCAAAGTGGACTTTGTCCACATTCCACCACCACACGCGCATTATGCGCGTTTTGCTAGCTGTTGAGGGCATTTCACGCCCTGCAACTCTAGGTACCTGTCCATTGCTGCAAGGTCTTTGCAGTTCACTAGCGGTTCCCAGGTAGTATCACCTAAGCTCCACCTTACCTCGAATTCGAGGTTTCCTTTTGTCCACCAATAATCTATGAGGTCATCTATGAACCACTCCTGGTCATTGCCAGTTCCAAAGTCATACAGCTCTGGAGTTGTGCGATTAGGGAAGAGCGCATCACTACTGGCCATATATGGTTGCAATAGCAACACATGAAACTTGGAAACTATCCTGCGTGCTTGCAGTGCATGGGGTAGTTCCAGCACGTAGTTAGATGTGCTCGGCTCTGCCTCAAGGACCCTATATGGTCCAATCCACTTTGGACACAACTTACTTGCCCTGCCTTTCAGCAGGTTCAAGTTCTTTGTTGACAGGTACACTAGGTGCTCTTTCTTGATGTCTGGCTCATCATGTCTGCGATTATTCACATGTTTGGTCTTGTAAGGGTGACCTCTAGAGGCTGTGGCTCAGTCACACAGCTGGCAGAGGGAGATCCAAAGTGTATTAGAATATATACTGACAATATCAAGATAGCTACTCACCTGGCAGAGGGAGATCCAAAGAGAACAAGTCTAGAGATTTCCTATGCCAGGTTGGATGCTTCTGGGGCCTCTGAAGCATGGGAAACAACTGTACAGTACAACAAAACCTTAAAAACTCGAAAATTGCCTACACAAACACTTCTACAAATAAGGGGCAAACTCTGGCAAACTCTGGCTTATATAAGCGGTCTGGAAGCGGTGCTGAGTGGGCCCACACTTGTCTGAATGGTGGCTAAAGAACCAGAGCATCTCAAGGGCTGAGAGTTGTACTGACAGATAGTGTTGAAAGAATAGAAACAGTAAAATAAAATAATGTCAGAAGAAATAAGAGAATGAATGGAAGGAGAGTGAAGAGATAAGGAGTGAGAAAAGGAAGAAATGAGGAGTCCCCTGACAGGTCTGCCATACATGCGATTCTATAATTGCATCATGGGCATCTGCCAAGTTCCCTAGCACGTTGCACGCAAACTGCTTTACCCCCACATGAATAGCTTTGTCCGTACAAAGTTCACAAATCATGGATGGCATGTAGCCATTGTTGAGCTCAAAGGGTGAATACCCTGCTTAAGTGAACTTAGCATCTCAATTGCTTACGATTGAGCTTGGCAATCCATGGAGGCGCACTATCTCCTTGAGATAGATTCATGACAAGTCTGACGCTGTCATGGTGGTTCTCACCGGAATGAGATGGACCATACTGGTCATTCTGCAGATCACTACCCAGAGGTAGTTAAAACCTTTCGACTCGGGAAACGGACCTATAAAGTCCATCCCGATCGAATCCCAGGGTTTGACTGGTATAGGCAGCAAATGAAGCTTTCCCAGTGGCTTCAATGTCGATACTTTTGACTGTTGACATAGCTTGCATGTCGAGCAGAATTGGCTCGTTTCTTTGGCCATTTGTGGCCACCAGTATCAGCGTCGCACATAGTCCAGCATTTTCTGAGTTCCGAAGTGGCCCACTACTCTATGGGCCTGGTCCAGGATAGTTGTGATTAACGACCTCTCCCGGGGAATGCAGATGACTTTGGATCCTGTGGGTCTGGTAAGGTAGACGAGCTGCTGCTCCACCTTGAAGTGCGGATGTGCTTGGATATTATTCAGAATCTCTAAGAAGAGATTATCATCCTTATATCCATGCTGGATACGTGTGCAGAATTGCACATTGTCTAAGTCAGCCAGTGCAGAGATATGGTCCTGTGACTCCAGTGCCTGCTGGAGCATCATATCCGTACCTCTCGCAGGCACCCTTGCCTCATCTCTTTACTTGGCTGAGGGACCTCATGATCCACCAGGACCTGGGCTTTGATATCGTGAGCTTCTTGCTGTTCATGCAGTCGCTTACTGCGACGTGTTTCCTGTGCTCGCATGGCATGTAGCTTGACCCTATGTTCCTTGATTTCATGGAACCAATGCAGGGGCAAATCTTCACCCTCTGGGTCAATACGTTTGTCTGCCTGGACATAGTCATGCATGTCATGAACGTCATCTCGAGTATCACTCTCAAAATATCGAGACAGGCAATCCGCAACTTTGTTCAATTCACTTTTTACATAGGTGATGTCGAACTGATACCATGACATGTAGTCAATCCAGCGACATTGTCGCGGAGATAGGTGCACTTGAGTCTTGAAAAACTCTAGTGCTTTGTGATCCGTAATGATGTGGATCTTATATCCCATCAGTTTATCCTCCCATATTAGGAGGGCTTCCAGGATAGCGAGTGTTTCTAACTCGTGTACAGCATAATTCTGCTGAGCAGCAGTAAATTTACGGGACATAAATCCCGCTGGTCAGCAAGTCTGCCACGTTTTACCTTGGCCAAACATGGCCCCAACCCCAGTCTTTGACGTGTCGCATATGAGCCATATGGGCTCGTTGATGCGTGGATCAATTGGCCAGATGACTGGCGTCTTTGCACAAATGCACTTAATCATCTCAAAGCACCACTGATGCAGCAGTCTCCAGTGAAAAGGGGACCCATTCTGGGTCATGGCCATAAGTGGCCCTGTATATGCAGTAATGTCTGGCAAAAAGTTGCCGATATAGTTTACAAGTCCAATGAATCGTTGGATATCATTATATGTGCATGGAGTATGCCACTCTCAAATTTGGTTGAGCTTATCCGTGTCTGGGTGAATACTCTTCTCGTCAATGATGTGACCAAGACAGTCGATACTAGTTGCGTACAACTCACACTTCTTCCATTTGAGATAGAGGCTGGCCTTCTGTAGTCATTCAAATATGACTCATAGGTGCTGCTCATGCTCCTCAATGGAGTCAGAAAAGATGAATATATTGTCTAAATAGACGTGCATAAACTTCCCAATTACATCTCGGAAGATTGAGGTCATTAACCTCTGAAATGTCGCTGGTGCATTGCAATCACCAATTTGCATGATGTTGCTCACAAACGTCCCCATCAGGGACAAGAACAGCGTCTTTGGTATATCCTCTTCACGTATGCAAACTTGTTTGTATGCATCTGTTAGGTCAATTTTTGACCTATACTTTGCTGTCGCAACATCTTCTCGTATTACTTCCTGATCTGGAAGAGGTGTTACATCCTTGACTGTGTTATCATTGCGCTATCGTGCATCCAATGCAGTCCTCAACGTTTCATCCTTCTTAGGGATACAAAGTAAGGGTGCAGCTTGCACCGCTGGTCATAGTTCCCACCACTTTGCGTTTATGTATCTATTCGTCTTTTCACAAAGTTGATCCTGTAGTGCTCATGGGCAGCAAGGAAAATGATATTTGTACTGCTTGTTATTGTCAATGAGGTTAATCTCATGATTAACCTCCTGCCACAGAGGAAGCTCTTTCTTTGTCCCATTGACAATATCAGCAAACTCCTGTTGCCATTGCTGGCACAATTGCGGGATATCCTCCTCTGTAAGGCTCACAGCCTTACCTTTTCCTTTTACTATGCATGCTATACGCAGCTGAACTTTTGGTTCAAATCACTCCTGTAAGGCATGTACATGCTCCTCTGTGAGATCTCCCAGGTTGTTTCTCCAACACTCTTGTCATACTTGACGACGACTGCACGCTTCTCGCTTTCAGCAAGAGTCTGTCAAGTATGATATCCGATGTTTTGGAAATCTCGTCCTCTCGTGCGTGATGGTACACTTCTCCCATCTGAGTCGCCTGCACCCTTCCCATAGTCTGCATCACTATTGACGCCACCAACTCGTTCCACTCCCATGGCATTCGTGGGTTATATGCCCATTGCACTCCTGGCTGAGGCACTGGTCGATCCATTAGTGACCTTGTGCTACCCACAGTTCCCATTGTACTGTATACCTTGTCCTTAATGAGATCCTCAACCTTCACTCGAGAGCTAGTTGGCTGACATTCCAGCAACTCTACCATGCATTTACCATGCTCATTCTTGCACCATACAGCCTGTTTAGGCTTTCCATTAGTACACCCAATCACATCCGGGTGCTTCCCCTTCTTCAGAGTTCCTTGAAACTCTTCCTCAAACATCAGTATAGCCAGCAAATCTGCCGGCAAGCTTTTTGGTGGGACCTGTTTGTCCTCCACCTCCTGTACAGTTGCTCTCTTGTGACCATCTAGTCAGTTGCGTTCATCATGCCACTTTTCAGTTGCGCGATAGCGCCTCAGACGACTATCTGTGTCGTTTAGTACGACTCTCTCTGCCTTCAAAGGTGTATTATTTACAACAACTATGTCGTTCATGAAATCCAGCGACACCTTGTTCTTACGCATGAACAGTGTACCGATGATCATGTCGTAGCAATCAAAATTTGCTATATCCACATATTCTTTCATTGACATCCCTGACATCTTTATTCTCACTTCCATGCCAAACTGCACCATGGCACGACTCCCTACAGTCCCCAGCTGGAGCATCAATGGCTCCTCCAGTTCATGAACGCAAATCACATTGATGTGAGCAAACTGGGGCGTAATGCCTGTAGTGGTACTCCCTGAGTCCCACAACGTCCATGCCGGATGTCCATTGACATCAACATACATGACCAGGCACTCCTTCTCCTCAGAAGTATAGTGTGGCCTCTGCAACTTATTAGTTGCCTTTTGCAGGGTTACACATCTTACTCAGACACGCTGATCTCCACGGCACTCAGTCAGTGCAAACAGGTGTTCTTCCTTGTCATCACGAGCATAATAGTCGCTGTCGTACACGTCCACTGTGACGTATTCATCGCCATCAATCTGGATGCTCTTGGCGTCATCCACTTCCAAACCATCAGCCTCTACTTGCGGCTCTTCCTCCGCTTCTTCGACGATCTCATTGTCCTCGTTGTCACTGACAACATCGCTAGGTGCCGCAGCCATATGGGCTGCTCAGATGTGTGCCTTAGGAGAGGCAGGACATTCCTTAGCAAAATGCCTACTCCTGCCACAATTGTAGCATGCTGAGGGATCTCCGGCAGGCCTCCTCTGGGCCGCTCCTGGGGCCCCAGTGGGTTTGCTTGCCAGATGCGCTGCAGGTGCTACTACCCCTCTTGCTGCTACTTGGTTCTGACCTGAAAAGGGTCAACTATCCTTCACTGGCAATTGTCCAGCAGGCTTCGATTGAGGCCGTTGGCCTCCAAGGATTGTCTTGTGGACAACAAATTGCAGATTGTGATTGTTCTCCGTCTCCATCCATTTGGCCAGAAAGGTCCCCACCTTCACTGCCTGGCGGTTCACGGTTTCTCGGCATGAACTACGCTGCTCATAATGGTTCACAGTCCATGTTGACTGCTCATAACAGATGGCATACGCCAAAAATTCGGTCACAGTATTGACCTTCAGAGACAAATTGTAGTTGCGTATTAACACCCTCCTCATGTCTGCGGGTATTCCGTCCAGGAATGTCTCACGAATAGTGTATTTGTCTGGATAGATGGCCATATTCTGTGCATGACCCACCAGGTCATCATAAAAGGTCTGGACACCAGTCTTAGTGTTATACACTGCCTTTCTAAAGGCATCACGAGCTTCCTGCATTGTAGCAGCGTTGACGAGTACAGTCCTATCAGGACTTCTTTAAATGTCCAATGCGGTTTGTCACGATTAATGTGGAGGACATGGCAACGGAACCAATTCTGAGCCTCTCCCTCCATGAATTTGTGTAGCACAAATATCCTTTCCTGGTCCATGTCATCTCCACCATAGCAGCAGGCTGCCAGGTGGTAGCAAACGTCCATGGCCCAGTCCTCCAGCTGGGAGAACCTATGTCCTCCGGCATACACACATATGTGCTTACCATCGGATTTGCAGGGACTTACCCCAGCAGGGAATTTAAACCTGACTCCAAGGGAGTCATCCACCAGATAAGTGAGACGGTCATGCATATGATCCATATGGATCCTGACTGCTTCATTCATTCCAGGCGTAGTTTCACACAATTCATGAGGTGCGGGCATTGAAAATGCCCAGGGACTGCGAAACAGGTGCTCATTGGCTGCTCTTTCCAGCTGTGGGGTGGGCTGTTGCATCATTTGTTGCTCTGCTGGTAATCCACCAGCCTGCCTGCCACTATCACAATGATTATTATTGTCTTGATCGTTCTTCCTGCGATCACAATCTCCACCGTTGTTATTGCGATGAATTGGCTCCCTCTGCTTGTAGTGATCACTACTCTTATCGCTACCACCTGGATCTCTATCTGGTTCAGCAGTTCGAGCCACAAATTGTCGCCGCATGTCATTGACAGGTGTTACACCCTCATACCCTTCAAAGGCTACCCCCTGGTCATCAATCAATGACTCACCATGATTGCGCAAGTCCTGGTTGCATATCCTCTGGTAATTGACGTGTTCATTCCAGTTGTCAGGTGGACGCGTCGCACTATGTGTCATGGTTGTGTTTGCTCCTCAAGAATGTGGACTTTGTCCACCTTGTCTTTGATAGTAACTTGCTTTCGAGGTGTCTTAACCTCCTGTACTGCAAGTAGTGCCTCTGGCTCTGCCGGAGTCATTGTCACAGTCTCTACCTCAGACAATGCCTGCTGAGGCACTCCGCTGACAATGCGTTGATGGTTTGCGGCGTTCTGATGCCTAACGTAGTCTTGCTGAGACTCATTGGCCTGACAAGGCGCATTAAGCAACTCCATTGTGTCAGTGATTAATGGCGCTCATTGGCGCACACTCATCTCGCATACCACTGAGTCAGCCAGAGTGGCCATTGAGACTGCGGACCCTCAAGCCACTTTGTGCTTGAGGTATTCATCCACTTTGAGTTCGAAGATATGCACAAATAATTCGATATATTCAGTTGAACCTGCATGAGGTACATCGTAGCTCCTAGCAGCCAACAACTGTAAATGCTTTACTACATAAAGCTGCAGACGCTTTCATGTCGATTCCTTCGTGACTGACAGATATCAGTCCAACACCAGCTGTAACTGGATAGACAAGGTCGAATGCGACTTTTTGCTTTCCTTATCATCTGAGGATTCCAGCTCGGACTCTAAGTCCATAACTCTCCTGAGGCCTTCATGCCTCACTTGCAGCTGTTTGCCAGCCCTTCTGTGCAACTCTGGAGTTCCAGGCGCTGTTGACACCTTTTCCAGCCTCATGACCTTGTCGTCCTCCCTACTGACCACTATCACAGGTCCTTGCTTCTGTCCTTGTGTCGTCAACGACGACGGTCCCAGTTCAGTGGCAGCATCGGCCACATATTCCAAATGCCATTCAGTAGGTGCAGTCCGGAATGGGGTACTATGCGCAAACATGCTGCCTTGTACCATTTCCGAGTACTGGGTAATGTCTGGTTGACCCTCAGACTGAGCTGACGAGCTCTCAGGCAATACCGGATACATCAATGAAGGCATTTGGCTTGCTGGCAGTGACACTCCTGAGACCGCAGATCTCTCTCCTGGTTTACCACCAGGTCGTACAATGGACATCATCCGTGATATGGATAGCCCACCAGGCATTCCAAAGCTCGCGCTGACATCATGAGGTATCTTCTCGTCCCACTTTGGCAGTGGTTGGTACACAGACACGGATTGCGTCTTCCCAGCTTGAAGCACAGGTGGGTCACCTGTGTCTGTAGCTGAGAACAGAGGGTCCAGATCAAGAGAGCCAGTCATGGAAGCACATTTTCGACGTGATGCCAACAGAAAATTGAGAGGGTTTGATGAGAGTTGCCTAGTCAGTAACAAGCCTAGAGTCTGAAGCCGATAGCAGAAGATTTAAAAAAATGTAACCTGGGGTTACGAGCTAGAACTATCTTGTGTGTATCACACAGTGCTAAATCAGACTGCAGTATCGGATTTGACTAGTACTAGAGTGAAAACAAGATGTTGTTCTTATGTAATACTCTACTGAATGATTATAGCATCGTTGACGCTAGTAACAAGTGTGACTCCATTACACCGAAGCTCTGCAGGAGAGAAAGTAGCTCCGCGCATGAGATAGTAACTGAGTCCTCAGAAGCAGAAGGGGGAGCTGGTAATGGAGTCAAAGGCAGCCCAGGAACAGACTCTGGATTGGAGAGAATGGGGGGCGGAGGCTGTGGAGAGGCCCCTGAAGTGTGCAAGATAGGGGCCGAAGAAGGTGCAGGAATGGGTAACGCAAGCTGCGGACAGGTAGAAGGAGCAGGAGAGGGTGGGCAAGCCCGTGAGGTTGCAGGGTCTGACAGCGGAGGCTGTAGCCTGGAAGAGAATAGAGGGGGGTGTACCCTGGAAGCCATGGAGGGATGTAGAAAGGAGGCTGTACAAAAGAGGCCCGAGCGCATGTGGGTCTCAGCAGTGCCAGGAGAAAGCTGCTGCCCTGGAGAAGGAGGAGGGGAAAGGGCAGGACGCTTGGAAGCCCGCCGACGTGCAGCTCTGGCTGGAGAGAGGGGCCGGGAGGAAGGGGTTAACATCAGAATTTTTTGTTGGACTATAAGGACAGTAGAAGGAAATGACCCCATCTGGAGCAGCACCGGACTCCGGACAGCTTTAAATACCTTGAACTTGACGGCCTGCATAAACAATGCGCTCGACGTGCTCTCAACATCAACTTGCACAGGAATGGAAGCAACTGTTATTGTACGCTACTGTAAGCTACAAATTCACGTGGCCAGAATCAGAGTTACAACCGATTATAACTCTTGTTTCCAGCACAAAAATCGTGAAACACTGCAATCGTTGAAATTACACGTTTTACAAAGTGGTAACGTAGACAATTGCTTGTAATCAGAATGCGGAAAGATAAGTGCTTGAAAGGTCCGGTGACCTTTTGGCCCACAGAGACGCACACGTTGCGCCGAACACGAATGACCGCGAGCAAGTATATTAGCTACGATGGTAGATTTTCTACGGAACAGCACGGAACTAAACTAGTCCACGTGACATATATATTTTTGACACCTACACGCTGTGGCCCCTTTAGCCTGAGGTCTTGTTCAGGTTTATTCTTTCTGGGTCTTACTGTATGAAACAGTCACAGAAGTCAGAGTCTGAAGAGTGCTTTTTCTAAGTCTTTTGCTTGTCCATACTCTTCTTACGAATCTGTACTTGAACTATCTCGCTATGTCCTCAATTCGCCCAACGCTTACTGATACCCCTGTCAAATCGGCATCAGCAGTCAGCTTACCACGGAGGAAGAGGCACATGAAAGATGTCAGGAAAGCCCTTGAAATATATATTGAAAACCCTCTCTTCACTGCCGACACCGAGGAGTTCTTGAACAAGAGAATCCCTTTGATACCTACAATAGATAAGAGCCTCAAAGCATTGAAGGCTCTAGGTATGTATAATCAGTCTCGTTGGGCAGGATTTCCGCAGATAGCCCCTTCAAGCGAGAAACCACTCTATACGCCTTTTGTCAGGATTTTGAATGCGATTGTTCATACTATGTCTTCGGAGCACATCCGGACCAACATCCTATACATCGATCCCCACAATCGTACTCCATTATCTATTGAAGAATATAATGTGGCAGAGTGTCCTGATGGTGTAGGAGCTCAACGTGACGCTAATACTGAAGAAATAGAGAAGAAAATGCATCTCGAGGTAGAGAAAGTAAAATCTCAGGGGGAACGTGGTATTGCGAGGATCAATAGGGCTATCAAACAGTGCACGAAAGACACAGAAGAGTTTGTAAGTGTATTCGTAATCTACCGGTAGATACTTTATTGACTTCTGCCAGCTTGGATTGTATAAACTTTGGTGGATGTGCATCCATATCGTTTACGAGGTCAAAGTGATCAAATCAGAAGAGGAACTGTTCTTTGCTGTAATGCAACTTTTGGGCTATATGCGTCAAGTCTTGACTGAACAGTTGGATCGGCGCTTTGTATTAGGCTTTGTCCTCTTATTCGACGAGCTCACGCTAGTATCGTGCGACCGATCTGGAGTCACAATGACAAGTACGCCGATCAACATCCACACAGTAAGGAATATTTTACCAAGTAGCCTCTTTTATTGACAGAGTGTAGGAACCGGAAAAATTGATTCGAATTATAACTGGTTTCTCGCATATGAATCCCGTACAGCTCGGCTGGGATACAGCGATGAAGATTTATCGCCCTCTTACAGATGACGCCATGCCATCTTACGAGATTGCCAACAAGTTTGAGGGTATTCATGGACAAGGTCGTTATAACATCCATTGGGTCATCGATGTCGAAAAAGACGACAAGGTGGAAAGGTATGTCACGGTGGCTGTCGTCTCTGCGATACACTCTGCGGAGATTTGCGGCCGTGCTACTGTTGTTTATGAAGTTGTCAAATTTGACGAGAGAGAAAACCCCAAGGAGGTTAGAATGGGTTATATTGCTTCTTTGATTGGATTGTCTATTGATGGTATTTTGCCAGACCTATGCGCTCAAGCGTTACTGGAGGCCCATTCGAGCAGACTCAGATGACCCAGACCTGTATCCATCTGAAGGTCAAACCTGCGACATCTTAGATGAGGGACAGACTGATAATATGAAGCATGCTATTGTATATCATGACGTCAAGATCAATGGCGAAGTTGACAGTACATTAAAGCTGATTCGCTGTGGTCAGGATGCTCAACCTTATGGATGTCGCGTCAAAAGGCTTCCATCTATGAGAAATGAGACTGATGCTGATGCTGAACTTCGGGCAGAAAGGCGTGATGTGCTGGAGGAATATTTCTATTCCTATTTTGACCCTTCGGATTTCGTGCTTGAGGAACGTTATCATACGAATATTCTTATGCCCATGGGTGAGGTGGTCGAAGCGTTAAGCTGCCGTTTGGAGCTTTTGATATGTTTTCGATGTTATCTCAAAGGTGGGTGTGTCTATGTTACTGCTCGTGTTCGTTTACTCTGACTATTGTGATTATAGAACTCAAGTATGGTCACAATAAGCTCATCCTCCACCGCGACATCAGCGCTGGAAACCTCTTGATTTTTGAAGCCGACGATGGTAGCTTTTTTGGGCGTGTCATGGATTATGATCATGCCAAGAAGGCAAGTGGTATGGGTAAAATAGAGCCCAAGATAGCTGGCCTGCCTCCCTTGGAACTCAACGCTCGACGAGACCTTCTCAAGTCTTCTATTCCATATGACGTGGAAAATCGAGTCGAAGATAACGTTCTTGATGTAGCCCTCAAATGGACTGGGTTCAAGGGTGTTGTTCAATATATCAGCGACGTTATCACGTTGTTTGGGTTGAGCAGCAGTGCTTCAAAGAGAGCTCTCTGCCTGGCTGATTTCCGATGGTCCAATACTGTAAACATTTCTTCACTTTATTGTTGCCCCATTTCGTCACACATCCGCGCAGGACGCAGCTAAACCTCATGATTGGCCCGATTTTGGAAATCGTGAGCCTGGCCCGGGAGAACGCACTGTAAGTTCATATCTTTGCATGTAGAATGGGCATTGATTCCTTCTAAGGGCACTGTTCCATATATGAGTGCCGAAGTGATTTCCGGACGGTCTCTCTTTCCCTTGCCTGGGCAGATAATAGTTCCGCCCTTCATGCATCAGGCAATTCACGATGTTGAGTCGCTCCTCTGGGTACTAGTTCGCCTTTGCTTAACCAGAAAGGGTCCTGGAATCAAC
>QGOA01005595.1:0-23120 GCA_003313075.1 Termitomyces sp. MG16
ACTTGTTTTGTTATATCTTGTCTATGTACACCTCCTAACGGGCACTTAATTTGGACTGCCTTGTTGCAGCAGACTTGTCACAACTGACAATCATGGAAGCCCAAACTTTCTTGAACAGTGTGTAATGCATAGCCAGTTTCAATGCTTTTCATAGCCTTAACGTGACCTTGCATAGGGGTCAACTTTTACTGTTCCAAGATCTAGAATAGATTGAGGTTTTTCTGTGCAGCAGACTATGTGTGGGAAAAATGTCTTCAATTTTTGCCATCATGTGACTATGTTTGTTCTCATTGCCATTACCTTCTTTGGGTAAGCATGGGAATAATGTCTTCACTTTTTAACGTCATGTGATACTACCATTTGTCTGTATGTACTTAGTAAGCAGTAGACTAGGTATGCATGGAAATAATGTCTTTGCTTTTTACTGTCATGTGATATGTACCATTCATCTGTATGGTTACAGATATGTGTGGAAATAATGTCTTTACTTTTTAATGTCATGTGATACTACTACCATTTGTCTGTACAGTTACTTAGTAAGCAGTAGACTAGGTACGCATGGGAATAATGTCTTTGCTTTTTACTGTCATGTGATATGTACCATTTTGTCTGTACAGTTACAGATATGTGTGGGAATAATATCTTCACTTTTTAACATCATGTGTTCTGTAGCATTACTATGTTAATATTTGACATCTATCTATGCTAGAATGTAGCTATGGTTGTGTCTGTTTTAACACATTCTCTGCACCTACTTGATCCATAATGTTGCAATCAATCAAGGTTTTATTTGGCTGACATTCTTTCCTTGCCAGATGTATTGGATGTCTAGTCGACCCATAGATCCAGCAGTCTCTGACAAAGATACCTATTTTGTTGACTAATTGTGAGTCTTTCTATGTCCTGCCTAGTATAGGCACAACAGGACACAATATTAGATTGCAGACAATAGCTACCACATGAAAATCATATATCGGAGCAGACACATGCATTATGAATTATGGTTTCTCAGTTGCCTTCCATGGAAAGTGAGCCCTGAGTACCAGGGCTGAGATACTCCTCGAAAGATTCAGCATATCACCACTATCTAATGAATATCTATTGTCACTTGATAGGTGTGTTATCCAGCACAATAGAGATATGGCAACAAATCATTGATTTACTAGATCATGGCAATCACTGATTTTGACAGTTTGCCATATGACAAGCCATCATTATGATCAATCATTAATGCGCCACAGCTTAACATGGAGCAACAACAGGCTATGCTCAAAGTTTAATATTCCTATTCAGACTCTTCTGGCAGTGATTTGGATTCCCATACTACTTACTTCAGACTCGAACAGCCAACGAACATCTGTTTTGCAGTTCTCAGGCATTTTCAATGCCTGCACCTCATGATTTGTGTCAAGTTACACAAATTTATGGAAGGAGAGGCTCAGAATTAGTTCTGCTGCCATGCTTTTCACATCAATTGCAATAAATTGCATTGGACATTTAAAGAGGTTCTGATAGGACTGTATAATTGTTTTGTCAATGCTGCAACTATGCAAAAAGCTTGAGATGCCTTTAGAAAGGCAGTGTATGATGCCAAGACTGGCATCCAAACATTCTAAGATGACCTGGTGGGTTATGCACAGAATATGACTGTCTATTCAGACAAATACACCATTTGTGAGACATTTCTGGGATGAAATACTGGCAGATATAAGGAGAGTGTTGATATGTAATGACAATTGTTCTCCAGAGGTCAATACGGTAACCAGGTTCTTGGTGTATACCATTTAGTATGAGCAGTCAACACAAACTGCAAATCATTATAAACAGCATAGTTCACATCAAGGACCTGTGAACCATCAGGCTATGAAAGTGGGAACTTTCCTTGCCAAATAGTTGGAGATGAAGAAGAATCACAATTCATGATTTGTCATATGTAAATAATTCCAGGAGGCCAGCAGCCTTGATTGAAACCTGCTGGATTTTTGCCAGCTAAAGATAATTGACCCTCCCTGGATCACACTAAGGTAGCAGCTAGGAAGGGCTCAGCACTGGGAGTGTGTCTGGTGGGCAAATCTGGTCTGATCATGGGAGTGACCCAGAGAAAGCCTATATATAGTAGACTCGTCTGGATGCTACAATTGCAGTAAGGTTGGGTATTTTGCTAAAGAATGCCCCACTCCACCCAAGACACACATCTGTGCAGCCCATATGGCTACAGCCCCTAGTGATGTTGTCAGTGACAACAAGGATGAGGAAGTTGCTGAGGAGACTGAGAAAGAGCTGCAAGACATGGCTGATGGCTCAGAAGTGGATGACGCTGAAAGCATTGACATTGATGGCAATGAGTACATCACAGTGGATGTGTACGACAGTGACTACTACACTTGTAATAACAAGGATGAGCATTTGTTAGAATGAGACATGTAATTTTGCAGAAGGCAACTAACAAGTTGCAATGTCTGCATTATACTTCTGAGGAGAAGGAGTGCTTGGTTACCTATGTTGATGTCAATGGACATCTGGCCTGGACTTTGTGGGACTCAGGGAGTACCACTATAGGCATTACACCCCAGTTTGCTCACGTCAACACAACATACATTCATGAGTTGGAAGAGCCATTGATGCTCCAGTTGAGGATTATAGGAAGCCACGCCATGGTGCAGTTTGGTGCTGAAGCAAGGATAAAGACATCAGGGACATCAACCAAGGAGTATGTGGATATAGCAAATCTCAATTGCTACAATATAATCATTGATATGCCGTTTATGCATAAGAATAAGGTGTCTCTGGACTTTGTGAATGACATGGTTGTTGTGAATGGTAAGCCTATAAAGGTGGAGAAGGTTGTGTTGAGTGACACAGATGGTTGCTTGTGGCACTATTGCACAACAGAGAAGCATTGCAACAAACACAACTGACTAAATAGTCACAAAGGGCAACTATACAGGAGGTGGAAGATGAGCAAGTCCCACTAAAGAGCCTGCCAGCAGACTCATCAGCTATTCTAATGTTTGAGGAAGAGTTTCAAGGAACTCTGAAGAAGGGAAAGTATCTGGATGTGGTTGGGTATAAAAGTGGAAAGTCTGATCAGGCTAGACAGCATAAGAATAGGCATGATAAACACGTGGTGGTGTCACTGGAATGCCAGCTGACTAGCTCTTGAGTGAAGGTAGAAGACCTTGTCAAGGACAAGATGTATAGCACAGTAGAAACTGTGAGGAGCACATGATCATTATGGGATTGACCAGTGCCTCAACCAGAAGTGCAATGAGTGTACAACTCATGCATGCCACAAGAGTAGAATGAGCTGGTAGCGTCAATGGTGACACATACAATAGGAAGAGTACATTTGGCCCAGACTGAAGAGGTATACTGTCATGCACAGGAGAATGAGATTTATGAAGCCTTGGATATCATGTTTGATGGTGTATTGCTGAAGGCGAGAAGTGTGCAATTGTTGTCAGACGACAAGAAGAATGAGGAGGCAACTAGTGGTAAGGTTGAATCTAGAAGATTTCACAGAAGAGCATGTACATGCCTTACAGGAGTGATTTAAACCAAAGGTTCAGCTGCGTATAGCACACATAGCAAAGGGGAAAGGTAAGGCTATGAGCCTTATGAAGAAAGATATTCTTTTATTGCACCAGCAATGGCAGCACAAATTTTCTGATATTGTCAATGGGATGAAGGAGGAGCTCCCTCTGTAAAGGAAAATTAATCATGAGATTAATCTCATTGATGAGAATAAGCAGTACAAGTACCACTTGCCTCACTGTCCACAAGCACTGCAAGACCAGCTTCATGAAAAAACAAACCGGTATATAGATGCAAAGTAGTGGAAACCATGACTAGTGGTGCAAGCTGCACCCTTACTTTGTAAAGGATGGGATGTTACACACTGTATTGAATGCATGACAGCACAATGATAATATGGTTAAGGATATAACACCCCTCCTGGATCAGGAAGTCATACATGAAGATATCGATAAAGCAAAGTACAGGTTGAAAATTGACCTAACAGATGCATATGAACAAGTTTGCATATACAAAAAAGACATACTGAAAATGCTGTTCTCATCCCTGATGGGAACATTTGTGAGCAATATTATGCAAGTTGGTGACTGTAATGCACCAGCAACATTTCAGAGGTTAATGACCTCCATCTTCTGAGATGTAATCAGGAAGTTTATGCATGTCTATTTAGACAATATATTTATATTTTCAGACTCTATTGAGGAGCACAAGCAGCACCTACGAATCATATTTGAATGACTCTGTAAGGAAAGCCTCTACCTCAAATAGAAGAATTGCAAGTTGTATGCACCTAGTATAGACTGTCTTAGTCATGTCATTGATGAGAAGGGTATCCACCCGGATACAGATAAACTTGATCAAATTTGAGAGTGGCATATTCCATGCACATATAATAATATTTAGTGGTTTGTTAGATTAGTGAACTATATTAGTAATTTTTTGCCAGATATTATGGCATACACTGGGCCACTAATGGCCATGACCCAGAATGGGTCCCCATTTTACTGGAGACTGCTGCATCAGTGGTGCTTCAAAATGATTAAGGGCATTTGTGCAAAGATGCCAGTAATCTAGCCAATTGACCCATGCATTGATGAGCCCATTTGTCTCATATGCAATGCATCAAAAACAGAGGTTGGGGCCATGTTTGGCCAAGGTAAAACGTGGCAAACTTGCCAACCAGCAGAATTTATGTCCTGTAAGTTCACTTCTGCATAGCAGAACTATGCAGTACACAAGTTAGAAACACTTGCTATATTAGAAGCCCTTCTGAAGTGGGAGGATAAACTAATGGAATATAAGATCCATATTATCATGGATCACAAAGCGCTTGAGTTTTTCAAGACTCAAGTGCATTTATCACCACAACAATGTTGCTGGATTGACTGCATGTCATGATATCAGTTCAACATCACCTATGTAAAAGGTGAATTGAACAAAGTCGTAAATTGCCTGTCTTGATATTTCAAGAGCAATCCTCAGGATGACATTTATGATATATATGATTATGTTCAAGTAGACAGACACATCAATCCAGAGGGCAAGGACTTGTCCTTGCATAGGTTCCATGAAATCAAGAAACATTCAGTTGAAATATGCACCATGCAAGTGCAGGAATCACGTTGCAGCAAGCAACTGCAAGAACAGCAAGAAGCTCAAGTTATTGAGATGCAGGTGTTGGTGGACCATGAGGCCACCCAGCCACATGAAGAGACAAGGCAAGAGGCACTTCCTAGTGGTGCTGAGATGACTCTCCAGCATGCACTAGACTCGCATGATTATCAGCCCACACCAATAGACTTAGGCAATGTGCAATTTTGCACATGTATCCAGCAAAGATATAAGGATGATAATTTCTTTCTAGAGATTATGAACAATATCCAGGTGCATCCACGCTTCAGGGTGGAGCAGCAGCTCATTTATCTCATCAGACCCACTGAGTCCAAAGTCATCTGCATTCCGTAGGAGTGGTCATTGATAATGACTATTCTAGACTAGGCCCACAAAGTAGTAGGCCACTTTGGAACTTAGAGTTGGATTACGTGCAATACTGGTACTGGTAGCTACAAGTAGCCAAGAAAACGAGTCAATTCTGCTCAACATGCAAGCTATGTCAACAGTTGAAAGTGTCATATTGAAGCCACTAGGAAAGCTTCATTTGCTTCTGATTCCAGTTAAACTCTGGGACTCAATCAGGATGGACTTTATTGGTCTGTTCCCAGAGTTGAAGGGTTTCAACTACCTGGGGGTAGTAATCTGTAGAAAGACCAGTATGGTACATCTCATCCCTGTGAAGACAACTATGACAACCTTGGACTTGTTCTGGATCTATCTCAAGAAGATAGTATGCTTTCATGGATTGCCCAGCTCAATTGTAAGTGATTGAGATGCTAAGTTTACTTCCAAATAGTAGAAGGAGCTGCACAAGCTGCTCAGAGCAAAGTTGCCCCTGTCTACGTCATTTTATCTGCAAATGAATAGCCAGACAGAACAGGCAAATAGAAATATTGCACAGATACTGTGAGCATTTGTACGTCCTGATTAGAAGGACTAGGTGGATAGATGTCTACTTGTTGAATTTGCAATAAACACAAGCATATTAGAAACTACAGGGTATTCACCCTTTGAACTCAATAATGGCTATATGCTATCCATGATTAGTAAACTTTGCACTGACAAAGTTATCCATGTTGGAGTTAAACAGTTTGCATGCAACATGCTGAAGAACTTAGCAGATGCCCATGATGCAATTATAGAATTGCGCATATGGCAAACAAAGCATGCAAATAATTGCAGGCATGATGAACTAGATATTGAGAAAGAGAACCTAGTGTATCTTTTGACAAAGAACTTGAACCTGCCGAAAAGCAGAGCGAGCAAGTTATGTCTCAAGTAGATTGGACTGTATAGGGTTCTCAAAGCTGAACTAAGCACATCTAATTACGTGTTGGAACTGCCCCATGCACTGCAGGTGCACAGAATAGTATCTAATTTTTATGTGTTGCTATTGTGACTGCATCTCACCAGTAGTAACATACTATTCCCTAATCGTGCAATCCTGAAGCTATATAACTTTGAAACTGGTGATGACCAGGAATGGTTTGTGGATGATCTCATAAGTCATAGGTAGACAGGGGAAAACCTTGAATTCAAGGTGAGATGGAGCTTAAGTGATACTACCTGGAAGCCACTAGTAAGCTGCAAGGATCTTGCAGCGTTGAACCGGTATCTAGAGCTGCAGGGCATAAAACACCCTCAACAGCTAGTAAAATATGCATAGAGCACGTAAGGTGGTGAAAGTAGACAAAGTCTACTTTGATAACCAGTTATTGACTGAGTGGCTAGTGTTTGTGGTTGTTTACACTACTGGCAAAGTTAGGAGATCTTTTTCTCTTTTCTTCTCCTAAGTCCCAATATATATAGCTGATGTGTTGTCTGAAATGGCCTATTAAGGGCTATGAAAAAATGATCAGAGCCTGCAGGGCTCTAGTAGAGAGGGGAGACCTCCGAATATACAAATACAAAACTATCTTCCTGATTACCAGAGGCAGCCACTATATCTGGTAGTAAGCCAGTACCATTCAGCAGATGTGGCCTACTCAGGCTGCAAGGAACTGCTTCTGTATTAAACATTCCTCCACTTGCAAGAGATGGAGGTGGACAATGAGGAGTAATACAAGCACCCAGAGGAGAATATGTGTCAGGAGCGCTATTATCAGGTTCTCTACTGCACCAGCACATGTCAGCACTAATATACGTGGGGGCGGTGGCAGGATCACCTTCTGTGCCATGGGTGCATTGGCCTATAGTAGAACTATATGAGGAGCCTGTGCCACAAGCACAGGAATCAGTAGTGCCAGTTGCACTTCTCTGATAATTGGAAGCAGCGGAACAGCCAGTCCCTGCAACTGCATCCTTTTTGCAGGATGGTTTGGCTGTAGTTGTTATGGAGGGGCTGCTTGACCAGATCAAGCTTATAAAGAGGCAGCACATATCAGCGCTGGAACAGATTGACCATGCATCTAAGTGCAAAGTGTTAAACTTTGAGAAACCAACCACCAAGATCAAGAGGGCTAGATACCAGTCTATTTGACTGGTCAAACCTCTACAGACTAGGATGCCACCAGCAGCACAATCAGCACATCCTGAGCAGCCTGCTCAGCCCATTGCATCATTGTCATAGTTGCCTGCTATAACCCCTCAGGCCCAGTCAGAGTTACTGCCTGCAGTCAGTAAGCCTCTGGCCAAGCTATTTCTGGGTCAGCAGAAGACTGCACCATCTTGGGCCCCTACCTATGGGGTCCAAACCCATCACTGTGGCACCAAGGGCGCTCATTCAGAACATCCCTTGCACTAAGCCTGGAGGGAGAACTCTGATACAAAATGCATCTGCCTCTCCTGTGACTTAGCCACCATCCACATTGTCTGCCCCAGCAAAGCTGGGGCCATTTTGTCAACATCACAGCTACAAGCTGCCTCTTGATGTCTCTAAATTGGAGGTAATAGCCTTCCTTGCTGGCATTCCTGCTCGAGGGGGAGAAGTCTAGATATTGTTTATGTTGCCTGTGTTCATGCTGGCACCATCAGAATACTATTCTATGGTTGTCTTGACCCCAGACCCCCGCACACTGGAATAGTATGATGGTCTGGTGGCAATCTTGAGAAACAAGCCTGTGTCTGGAAAAGACAAAGCACCAGTTGTTCTTGGAAATCGGCGGCAGACCAATTCCAACAAGTATTGTGCAATAAGTGTATAGCAAAAAAGAAAGCAAACTGTGCTGAAGAGTTGAAGGCCCTTAAATATAGGGCCAAGGATGATTTCTTGAGAAAAATCCCTGATGGCTTGGGGGTGAAAGTGTGGGGTCTGCTCAATGTTGAGTGAATGAACTTATGCTTCAGAGGCACTCAGACACTGCACATATTATTTGTATTCCACAAATACTGTGCTGATGAGAGCCAACGCCAACAGAGCGGTGTTGTATGAGTATGCCTCTGGCCAGCATGCCCATATTCTAGGCACAATCATATATAAGCACATCCCACATGGTCTCCCCTGCACTCTTTTAGAGCTGGATCAGCTCTATAAATATTACATGAACATTCATGTTCTGCATCACAACAGAATCATTGCATATATGTTGATCACAGAGCTTCAAATGTTTGCTCAGCAAACAGTTGAGGCTCTGCATGACCAAACCATGCAGCTCCTGATGAAGGAGCCCCAGTACCAGAACCTTGTCAATCCAATGCAGAAATCTAATGACATCACTCTCATGGAGCAACAACAGATTCCAGAACGCTTTCTGTGCACAAAAAAAGATGGTTCCATAGCACTATGCATAATGTGTGCCCAAGACCCAGCCACACTGTTTGATCTTGACCAGCTTGCTCAATATGCACTGGTCTTTGGTCACTCCAGGTTGGAGAATACCTATCAAGGCATCATGGTTGATTGCACATACCACATGCATTGGCAAACCCTCTTCGGGTTTGCATTGTGTCGAGCTCTCTGCACAAATAGCACAGCCAAACCCATGATTGTTTGATGCGTGACTCTTGTCATGGCCTGTTCAGGACTGTATTATAAGGCAATTGCCTTGTATGATGCCATGTTTCATGAGCAACCCTTTGAGCCCCAACATGGGCCTAAGCTCAAGATTCACCAAGTTCATGTGCCAGACAAGCATGCATGGAACTTTTCCAATGATGATGTGTTATGCATCCTATTATATAACTGGATTCTGCTGGACTGGGTGGACTACATATATACTTATGGCATGGTCTTCCTGGAATAGCAGTTCCACTCTCCAACAATGTCAATGGACATCTTCAAGCAGATTGATGACAAGCACATGGAGTGCCTCTCTACTTATGGCACTCTGCTTGCAATCCTGCAATGGGATGGATAGCAGAATATGACCAAAAATAATTATTATCGTCTTATGTTCAAGCACTACAAGGAGAGCAATCTTCCAATCAACCCAGAGGCCAAGGGCCTCTATTATCTCATTGGCATGGATCCTAACCAGGTCAATCTCCTAAACTGAATGTTGGCACATGGTACACTACCCACCATCACTTCAGCGATTAATGTTGCACTGACTGAGTCTATAGTAGTAAATTTGCCTGCAGTCGAGGGGTCAACCACCCCACCAAGGACCAAATCTGTGCCTCCCACTCCCATGATTAACATTGCACTGAAAGAGGAGTCAATAGTGACAGAGACAGGTGTGGTTGTGGGAGCCTCATCAGATGGGTCATAGACCTTTTTTTAATTTTAGGTAAATATAAGTATGAACTCAATGTTCTCAGGCTGACACACACTCCAGTGTAGCATGTATATACAGCAGATGCATGTTGTGGAGTTACTTTTTTTTATCTTAAATTTTATCTTGCTTTTTGCTGCTGGCCTTGTATGCACATTAGCACACTAAAATGCTATAAGATTCAGTGTTACATCCAACACTACTACTGTGAATGTGATAATAATGTCCTACACCAATGCCATGCATGTTATTGAATGATGTTTTGCACTGTTGTGCATATTCCATTCCTAGTTCAACTCCTCACCCAAGACCGAGTATGTATGTAATGGAGCATCATATCTGTTACTAGTGTCAACAACGCTATTTGCATACAGTAGAGTATTATGTAAGATAACATTTTGTATTCATTCTAGTTCTAGTCAAATCTGATATAACAGTCTGATTTAGCACTGTGTAAACCATACAAGATAGTTCTAACTTGTAACCAACAGTTACATTTCACTTCATGTGGAAAGGATTGTGTACATGAAGTATTTTTGACATTCAAACTTGCTCAATGTTATGAGTGCGGTAACATAGTGATACCTTGTCAAGTAGATTTGGGCATAGTCAAGGCCAATATTTTTATGCTCAACTAGAGGTATGTTCACTTGCTGCATATTAAAAACCTCATACTAAACATTCTATTTCTAGTTCTTTTTATTATAGTTAGTAGAATAGCAATCTATGCATTCTATACCTGTAGCTGGACATCAAGACTAAATACATACTGCTGAGCTTATGTAGGGTTTTTGCATATGACTGTAGCTCAGTGTTCTCTGTTATTAGAGCCTTAGACGCAATTCTCATGAGGAACATTGAATGGTACATCATCTTTGCTCTATTGTCAGTAAAGCTCTTATGGATTAAATATCTTGAGTAGAACAGTTTCATAATAATAGTAGAAGACCCTTTATTAATCATTGGTATTGGTACAGCTGATAATTACATTAATACTTACTACTAGTCAACCATTCATATTTTTGTATATAATATCTTTATGTCAACCTGGATTGTCAACGTTGTAAGGGCGACCTCTAGAGGCTGTGGCTCAGTCACACAGCTGGCAGAGGGAGATCCAAAGTGTATTAGAGTATGTACTGACAATATCATAATAACTACTCACCTGGCAGAGGGAGATCCAAAGAGAACAAGTCTGGGAATTCCCTATGCCAGGTTGGACGCTTCCAGGGCTTCTGAAGTGTGGAAAACAACTGTACAGTACAACAAAACCTTAAAAACTCAAAAATTGACTAACCAAACAACTGTGCAAACAAGGCAGGAAAACTCCGGACTTTAGAAGTCAGAAAGGCAAACTCCGGCTTATATAAGCAGTCTGGAAGCGGTGCTGGAGGGCCCACACTTGTCTGAATGGTAGCTAAAGAACAAGAGCACCTCAAAGGCTGAGAGTAGTACTAACAGATAGTGTTGAAAGAATAGAAACAGTAAAATAAAATAATGTCAGAAGAAAGAAAAGAATGAATGAAGGGAGAGTGAAGGAATAAGGAGGGAGAAAAGGAAGAAATGAGGAGTCCCCTGACAAATGTTCAGCTAACTGAGCTTTATTGCTGATATATACAAGGATTATCAAAATGCCTTAATTAGTAGCATAGTATCACAATTTGTTATTCCCCTACACTGTTTAATACTTCAAGTTTCTGATTGTGATAACGTAGGCTTATATAATGATTGTTAAATACAATTGATTATTAGCATGTCCAAGTCATCCAATCACTTATAACATCTGCAATGAAACATTATTAGTATCACAATGTTCTGATGTATAGTCCATTAGTCTAATTGTAGTACACTATCTACATCTATAGTACACTATATACAAAGTTTGACCATATATAGTAAGACAATGTACAAAATTTAGGTTTGTGAGCAAGAAATTATGATAGGAGCCTCCTCCCAACCTCATGTCACTCCTCTGTCTCTTCCATGGTCATTGTTGCTGCTGCTGCCACTTTACCCATTGCCGCTCTGCCTGTCATTGCTGCCATCACTGCTACTTCACCCACCTCCACTGTCATCATTCCTTCTTCTAAAGGCAATACCACCATCATAATTATTTCATCTTGCATTGGCATGGGCTGGCCAGCGTCCGCTGCCACTTCCATCCAAGTTCCTGGTATCACCATGTTCCTGCATCAGTATGCTGCTAACAGACCTTTCAACTGATCAATTTCTTGCATAAGCTCTGATGGGATATGCTGGGGCAGCTCTTGCTAGATGAGGGCAAGCACCAAGGAACTCCCATCCAACAACAGTCAGTACTTATGCACCCCTGCTGGATATAAAGATGTATCAGGTATATAGTATGGGACATAGGGTCACTTACACATAACATCTTCATGGGACGACACCAACACATTCAACAGCCAGTTTCTCCTCTGTAAAATCCATGGCTGTGCTGCCTCCACTTGCCATATCACCTGCTGTACCTCCTCTATCTCCAATGCCCCAGGTGCTGCATTGTCCAACCCTCAATTTTCAATATGCTCCACTCGCATCTGCAAACCAGCCAACTTGTCTTCAATAGCCATGTGTGCCACTAAAGCGGTGTCCCTGTCTCCAAATGCTCTGTCCTTATCGCAAATTGCTGTATTCTGCTCTTCCTATATGGCCTCCCAAGCATGCCATTCCTGCAGAAGATCCTCTTGCATGTGGTGCAACTATAAGATTATCTGGTGCTTATTTGCCAGGGCCTCCTGCAAATGCTGGCACATTTCCTCATCAATAGATAGTTGGGCAGGTGTAACCAAATGACCTAGAGCCTGAGCTCTAGGTCTACCTATACTGATCATTCATGCAGAACAACCTAATTGTTGTTTAGCAGAGCTAGACTGGACTACGTAGTAATTATTATTGTAATAATCATATTATACACATTACATAATCACTACATATATTTGTTGCCACTATCTTATCTAAGGTAGCTTTTTATTTCACACTTTGTAGAACTAGAATTGTATTCTGATCTGGTTCTTTTGTGTGACCTTAAGCTCTTGATTTTGTTTCACTTTTTTGAACCTTTTGGGTTCAATTTCAGCCTATGAAAAGTACTACGATTTTAAATCTAAGGTCTAGACCACAAAGAAGTTTGAACATCAAACCTAGTTTGACACATTGATGAAGATATCAATGCAACAGCAAATGGAGTTTGAGGGCGAAGGTGAGACCTTTGCACAGTTGTTCATGTATCCAATGGCCACACCAGTGGACCAAGACCAGGTGCCATCCACAGAATTATTGGCAGCGGCAGCAGTGGAGGGTACTCTACTGTAACCTCAAGGAATGCCAGGTGGCATGCAGTGGACTGAGCAACGGCCAGCTCAAATGGCTGGTGGTTGTGATGATCCCCGAGTGGGATAGGACATCCTGGCATTAGGCAGTAGGGGTGGGCACCCACAGTCAAGGCCTGGAAGATCAGCTACAAGTCAAAATGCCTTGGAAGGTCAAAGACCTTTGCAATTCACCAGAAGGACACCTGGGCCAGGATTGGGAAGCTGGCAAGCACTGACTGAATTGATGCCAATGGCTTAGAAGCAAGCTGGCACAGAACAGGGGACACTGGGAGTCCACTGGGAAGATCAGGAAATGTCAGACAATGAGAAGGGTGGGTGCCATGGGTCCACCCTACAAGTGCAGGTGTCGTTGATATGGGGCAAGTACCCTGTGATTACCAAGGATACTAAGTGAATGAGGTTAGGATTGTATGTGCTGAAGCATATGCATATGATACAGGCTAGAGGTGAAAGTGTACCTCCAGAACACTCGTTGGAATATATTGATTTTTATGTGCATATCTTGGAGCTTGAAGCTCAGGCATATGTGCAGAGAAAGATGTGTTGAGGCTCAATGGCCTTGACACTGGAGGGAGCAAACCTCATTCCATCAATTCTAATGAGGACAAGACTTTCTCCTTAACTGGAGGAAGCAATGAGTAACATCTATGCTTCCCAGCAACCAGGGGAGTCAGAGGAACAATTTGCCACAAGATTCCAAGGCCGCATGGGGTGACCTCAGTCCACAGAGGAGTCCACTGCTACTAGGCCAGGAGCAGGATCTGAGGAGCATGAGGTGGAAGATGCTACCTCAGCGCAGGTCAAAAGTGAGTCAGACAAGAGGCCGTCCCAGAGTTGTGTCCTGATGGCTGCGTCCTTAGCTGATTGTGTGGCATATCAGCGCATGAGAAATTAGGATCTGAACCACCAAGGCCATACCTTGATAGACAATCAAGGTATAGTGTTTGAAGGATGGACACCTGTAGACGCTATGTGGGAACAATATCTTAGATACACAGAGCACGTAGAGCGAGGGTGGGAGGATCCGGTTCCACAGTCAAACAAGATGGAGGAGACGGTGGTAGGCAGTTACCACTACAATGGACTGGTGGATCTCCAGTGTATGTCGCAGGTCAAAGATCTGTGCAGGCCTTTTTCACTATTCCACCAGCAGAGGGTAGGAATAAGACATTGGGGTTATCTGAGGTGACTAAGGTGTACAATAGTAATATGCACCAGCACCTCAGCAGTATAATCAATGATGCAGTAGGCATGCCCTTATGGCTACCGGAGAGTATCAAGTCACATAAGGCAGAATCTAAACATATCCAACTATATAAAGGAGAGTCCAAGTTCAGTGACTTGGAGAACTGGACGATGGATGTATGTAATTACTTAGCAGCATGCCAGTATGGAGAGGACTGCTTGGTCAGAGAATGCATATTTGTCCTGCCAGAATTCTTGGAAGGGCTGGCCAAGAATTGGTTCTGGCAGCACATTTTCCACTATAACAGAGCATGGCAGCAGTGGACATTCAAGGATGTCATCCTTGAGCTATATAACCAATTTGTCAGTGCATTGACTATGCAAGATGCACAGGAGCCATTTGTAAACACAGCATTTATGGAGAAGCTTGGAGTTCAAGATTTCTATGATACCTTGATTGACCACACTCAAAATATGTCTATATACCCAAATAGCTGGGTGATGATAAATATGTTCTTGAGGGGTATTCTGGATGCAATGAGGGAGTCCCTGATCTGTGATGATGGACTCTCTTCCAAAGTAAATTCCATGGAGGAATTTGTGGTGCATGCATTGCAGTACGAACAGTCGCACAAAGTGGCATGGCACTTTGATCTACATTGTGCCAAGATGCAGGCTACAATGCGTCAGGCTAGACAGCTGGAGCCCCAGAAGGTTGGCACCTTCTGGGCAAGATGGAGAGACCTGGCTGACAACCTGGACTCCTGGGTTGTGATACAGCTAATAGCCAGGCAAGAGCTGAGATTTGGGAGCTCTCGTCCGCTGGTGCAGTGTGAGGTAAAGGGCAAGCCAGGGGAGGGAGCAGGTGCAGGCAAGGCACCAGACACTGGCAAACCATTGGACTGCCCCATAGGGAGAAAGCCTGACTTGGGAGGCAACTTTGCCTGGAGAAGGGATGCAGGGTGCTTCTATTGTGGGCAGGTGGAACATTTCACAAGGGAATATCCAGTTAAGCCACAGCACCTGTATGGAGCGAAACCATGTGCATTTGTGCGTGCAGTGCAGACCACTATCCCTGACAAGGATGAGGTTCCTGGGGAGGAGGACAACTTGGACACCAAATATGTTGAAGTAGACATGTATGACGTCTATGATAATGACTATTATGGCCAAGAATCTGACACTGAGTTCATGGAAGCCCTGACAGATTACTCGGCCAGCAAAATAGACTGCCCAATAGGAGCAGCCAATGTGAAGGTGTTTAAAGTACATGTTCATAAATTGCCTGAAAAGCTGTCTAGGCCAGTGCTGAATAGAGAGGACAAAGAGTGCCTTGCATTGTACATGGAAGTCAATGGGTACAAGGCTTGGACCTTGTGGGACTCTGAAAGTACGACGACTGTTATAACACAGTTCTGTCAGGTACATGACATTTACGTGAGTGAGCTGAAGGAGCTATTGCTTCTTCAGCTGGGAACTGTGGGCAGTTGTGCTACTGTTCAGTTCAGAACATAGGCGGCTATAGCCTGTGCAAAGACTAAGAGCCAGGAGTATCTCGATATGGCAAATTTTGACCGCTATCACATGATTGTCAGGACACTGTACATGCAGAAGCACAATGTTATTCTGGACTTTGAGAATAATCAGATCATGGTGGATGGTGAGACCATCTCAGCCATGTGAGTGGCTCTGGATAATGGAGATGGGAGGGCCCATTGCCACAGAGCCATTGAGAAGAGGCCACTAATATAGCGGAAATGACTAGACAGTGGGAAATAATTTCCCACTGTGGAGGAGGAAGTTGAGTTGGAGCAAGCTCGGGCAAGCTTGCCGAGCAATAGTCCTGCACTTATGGTGCTGAAACAGGAGGTTGAAGAGTATGAGCGCACTCTGAAGAGAGGGAAGGAGCTCAAAAAGACTGATACACTCAACATACAGGGTAAAGTGGCAATCCACAGCAGGAGAGCTGAGGACAGTGAGCCTCAGAAGGTGGTTGAATGCCAACCAACATTGTCAAAGATCAAGGTTGAGGACCTTGTGATGGATGAAGAAGATAGGGCGGAGACATTGTTGTTGCTCATGATGGAGAGATTGATCTGGGATTGACCTGTACCACATCTGACATTTGAATGGGCATTTAATCCCAGAATGCCCCCAGAATGGAATGAACTAGTGTCGTCCATGTATGCATGAAAGGGATTGTGCTGGAATGTGAAAGGGGAGCATTTTTAACAGGCAACTGCCAAAGAAGTGTTTCAGCCAAGTGAGATAATATTTGATGATGTCAGGGGACTCCTCATTTCTTCCTTTTCTCACTCCTTATCTCTTCACTCTTCTCTTCACTCTCCCTTCATTCATTCTCTCATTTCTTCTGACATTATTTCATTTTACTGTTTCTATTCTTTCAACACTATCTGTTAGTACTACTCTCAGCCCTTGAGATGCTCTGGTTCTTTAGCTACCATTCAGACAAGTGTGGGCCCTTCAGCACTGCTTCCAGACTGCTTATACAAGCCAGAGTTTGCCTTTCTGACTTCTAAAGTCTGGAGTTTTCCTGCCTTATTTGCACAGTTGTTTAGTTAGTCAATTTTCGAGTTTTTAAGGTTTTGTTGTACTGTACAGTTGTTTCCCACACTTCAGAGGCTCCAGAAGCATCCAACCTGGCATAGAGAATCTCTAGACTTGTTCTCTTTGGATCTCCCTCTGCCAGGTGAGTAGTTATTATGATATTGTCAGTACATACTCTAATACACTTTGGATCTCCCTCTGCCAGCTGTGTGACTGAGCCACAGCCTCTAGAGGTTGCTCTTACAGATGGAGTGTCCATCATTGCAAGGAGGCAGAAGCAACTGCCTCCAGCTTAGTTGCATACACCAGATGAGAGTGAACTGAGGATAGTGGCCCTCAGAGAAAAATATGAGCACCCTAGGTTAATTAGAGGAGTGACAGTGCACCCTCAGAGACCAAGGGTAGATAAAGGAAAAAGTAAGGCCATGGGGCTGGCTCAGGACAATATTTCTGTCCTGCGGCAGCAGTGGCAGGAGGAATTTGCAGATATTCTCAATGGTACCAAGGAGGAATTGCCTCTGTGGTGGGAGGTTAATCATGAAATCAATTTGATTGAGGAGAACAAGGTGTACTGGTACCACCTCCCGAGATGCCCAATGGCATTGCAGCAACAACTGTGAGACAAGACTAACCGGTACTTGAGGGCCTGGTAGTGGGAGGCTAGACCAGCCTCCCAGGCAGCTTCCTTGTTGTGTATTTCCAAGAAAGATAGGACATTAAGAATAGCATTAGATGCCTAACAACGCAATGACAACACCATCAAAGATGTAACTTCCTTGCCAGATTAGGAAGTAATTTGGGAAGACATGGCATGCACCAAGTTCAGGTCAAAGATTGACCTGACAGATGCATACGAGTAAGTTCAGATTTGAAAAGGTGATATTCATAAGACGGTGTTCTCATCAATTATGGGAACATACGTCAGTAATATCATGCAGATTGGAGACTGCAATGCGCTGGCTACATTCCAGAGGTTGATGACCTCCATATTCCAAGACGTAATCAGATGGTTTGTACACATATACTTAGACGATATATTTGTCCTTTCTGACACCATCGAGGACCATGAACAACATCTTAGAGTAATATTTGAACGTTTGAGGTCGAACTTGCTGTACTTCAAATGGAAGAAATGCAAGCTCTACTCCAAGGCAATTGATTGCCTTGGATACAAGATTGATAGTCAAGGCATTTACTCTGACAAAGACAAGGTAGATTGTATATGTGAGTGGAGAGTGCCATGAACATATAATGATGTTCAGAAATTTGTGGGTCTGGTAAACTATATAGGCAATTGTTTGCCTGACATTACCACATACACAGGGCCGTTAATGGCAATCATGCAAAATGGAGCACCATTCATATGGCGGCCTATTCACCAGCGATGCTTCGAGATGATAAAATGCATCTGTTTGAAGATCCCAGTGATCTGCCCTATTGACCCAAAACAAGCTGAGCCTATATGGCTCATATGTGATGCCTTGAAGACTGGTGTTGGGGCCATGTATAGCCAAGGGCAGACTTGGCAAACATGCTGCCCTACTGGATTCATGTCAAAAAAGTTCATGTCAGCACAGCAGAATTATGCGGTGCATGAACTGGAAATGTTGGCGATACTTGAGGCACTCCTCAAGTGGGAAGACAAGTTGATGGGATATAAAATCCACATCATCACTGATCACAAAGCACTGGAGTTTTTTAAAACTCAGGCATTCCTATCCCCCAGGCAGTGCCGGTGGATTGACTATATGTCTCAATATCAGTTTGACATAACTTATGTCAAGGGTGAGCTCAATAAGGTCACTGACTGTCTCTTGAGGTATTTCAAGAGCAATAGGGCTACTAAATGCCATGATAGCCACGAGTATGTCAATGCAGATGTACCTATTGACCCCCAAGGTGACAACCTCCCCTACCATCAATACAGGGAAGTCAAAGAGCATGTGGTAGAGCTCTGAGCAATGCAAGCACGAGAGCTATAGTGCAGCCAACGTGTAATGGAAAGGCGTGAGGCATGGGACTTGGAAGCTGGCTCAGCAGAGCCCAAGTCCACAGCTAGAAGTCCTTGAGCGGGAACCAGCAGGGCAAAGAGTTTGGGAAATAACCCTTGCTGCAATGCCGAACGTGCATGGAGGCAACAGTGTGCCTCTGCCAGCAGTCACTGACAACTTTAGAGCCAGAGTGAAATGGTTGTACCTGAAGGATCCCTTGTGCTCCGAGGTCTTGGAGCACCCAGACGATCACCTATGCTTCAAAGCAGATGCAGAAGGACTGCTGTAAATGTGAAATATTTGCGATCGTGATGTAGTGTGCCTACCATGAAATTGAAACCTCATTACTGCTGTACTTACACAGGCTCATGAGGTGGTGGGCCATTTTGGAGCCAGCAAGACATTGGAATACCTGAGGCAGTGGTACTGGTGGCCTCAGAGATACACGGAAGTTACCAAGTTTTGCCAGACGTGTGTGGCATGTCAGAGGGCAAAGACTAGTAACCAGAAGCCTGCAGGGAGGCTGCACTCCCTGCCAATCCCAGTGAAGCCATAAGACTCCATTGGAATGGACTTTGTGGGACTGTTCTCAGAGGCCAAAGGATCTAATTACCTTTGGATGATAATTTGTTGCATGACCAGCATGGTGCACTTGATTCTGGTGCACACTACAATGAAAGCTTCTGAGCTTTTGTGGATTTACTTCAGGGATATTGTGAGGCTTCATGGCCTCCTAAGCTCAATTGTGAGCAACAGGGACTCAAAGTTCACGTCACTATGGTGGCGTGAGCTGCACAAGTTGCTTGGAGTGAGACTGTTGATGTCCACATTGTTTCACCCTCAGACAGATGGGCAGACTGAGTGAGCCAATCATAGTATGGCTCAGATATTCTGGGCAGTGGTCAGGCCTGACCAATGGGATTGGGTGGACAAGATTCCGCTAACTGAATTTGTGATTAATGCCAGTGTGTCAGAGACTACTGGATATGCACTATTCCAACTGAATGGAGGGTATCTGCCCTCCATGATTCAGGAACTCAGGAGGATTGAGGTGGCGCACAAAGGCATAATGGACTTTGCATGGCAAGCATTGGAGAATGTGGCAAATGCACACAATGCTATTATTGCAGTGCGAGTCTTTCAGACTTGACACACAAATGAGCGGTGGAGGGCAGATCCAGAACTAATGCAGGGCACATTAGTGTACTTGTCAACAGAGAACTTGAACCTCCCCAAGAGAAGGGCAAGTAAGTTGTGTCTGAAATTCATCAGACCCTATAGAATCCTGAAGGCTGAGCTGTGCACATCAAATTACATGCTGGAATTGCTTGCAGCATTGCAGGTGAGGAGAATTGTGCCCAGGTTTCATGTATCCCTTCTCCAACCCTACAAGGCAAATGATGATGCCTTGTTTCTGAATCAGGTGACACCTGAGGCATATGACTTTGGAGCAAGTGACGAACAAGAATGGTTCGTCAAAGAGATACTGGGACATCGGTGGGTGGATGGGAGGAACCTTGAATTTGAGGTTTGGTAGAGTGTGGGAGACACAACATGGGAGTCTCTGAGTATGTATTTTCAGCTGGCAGCATTGGATTGCTATTTGGAATTGCAAGGGGTTTGACAGCCAAGGAAGCTATCTAAGCACTCATGTGCTTAGATGTGATTAGGTTGGATCTGTGCCAGACACATGCTAGGATAAGATTGTTATCTTGGAATCAGTGATGATAAGATTTGTTCAGACAGATCTGTTGAGGGTGGATCAGGTTATATAACCTGACAGGAGCAAATTTTTTTTTCTGGAGACTGCCATGTCGGCTACAATAATATCGTACTCCTTGCCTGGACAGATGCCAAGTCAGCAGAAGCAGAACCCACAGGGTTCTGGTGGGGGAGGAGAACAGCAGACAGTTCAAGCAATAAGTAATGTTAGTGCAGCGGTACCAATACCAGGAATGGCAGCATATCTGACTATGGCTCAATTTGGGCAGAACCCTGCTCAATTTGGGCAGGCCCCACCATTTAGCAGGTGATGCAAATGCAAGTTCCATGGAGAACGATGATGCCACAGGCACAACAGGTGGTCCCCATGGAGGTGGATGAGGATCAGAGAGTGAGTAAGCAGAAGGAGATGAAATTTCCTTGGAAGGATTGTGAGCGGTTGCCAGCAAGAGAGGTGAGGACAAGAAACAAGGTGGTGCCACCTTGAAGAGAGAGAGAGCAGTCACTGCTGCAAGAATCAGCAAGAAGAGTTATTATTATAAGGGAGCCTGTGAATAGAAGGTGGGAGGAGCCTCCATTTCAAGAAGACTAAAGTAGACTAAGGATGCAGGGTGCACAGCGACCCAGATCACCACGACCAAGGTCGCCCCTAGCATGTAGGCAGTCACTGTCCCCATGTAGATTTTTGATGAGCAAAAAAGGGAAGGGGAAAGCGTTGGAGGATCAGGTGGATCCTCAGATCAAAATAGTGTGGTGGCAACTATTGGCTGTGAGGCAGCATGTTCCTCCAGAATCAGAGTTTCTGAAGGATCTGATGGCCCAAGTAGTGATCACGGGTCTGTTGAACAAAATCATTATGCTGCAACAGCGTAATGACAACACGATCAAGATGTTTGCCAATGCGATGAAGCAGCAAGCAACAACACCAGAGAAGCAGACTGAGGCTAAGCACCTCAGGATGCAGGAGGAAGTGGAGGTGCCCATAGCACCTCCTGAGCTTAAGGAGGCAGGTGAGGTAACACCCTGCTCTGAGGACTGGGGTGATGATGAGATGATAGTGGACAACAAAGACCAGGGCCTGAACACATCAGTGCATGTGCCTGGCACGGTGAAGGTGCAGAACAGACCAAAGGGGGCCTTGCAGACAGCAATGATGCAGTTCTTGGACAACATGCCAACAGGATCCAGATCTGGGGAGATTGTGTTTTTTCTGCCTGCGGTACACTTTGAAAACCCATGCAAGTCATACATGCCAGAGCCACCTTGTCAAGACACATGGACAGACAACAAGGTGGAAAATTGCCTGCCCACATTAGCTGCTATGGGCCTTGCTGACAATGGTGAGGCCAGCGATTATGGACCGAGTACTGAGGAGACACTATCAGAAGGGGAGATGGCGGTGCAAAAGAACTTGCGGTTGAGTTGCAACCACAAGTCCGCTGCTCATAGGAAGGCCGCTGCCAACAAGCAGGCCAAGGTTGACCAGGACAGGGTAGAACAAGCCACAGGGCATATTCCCAAAGGGTTAGAAGTATTTGGAGAGGGGACTGCCACTGAGCGGTCCAATTAGTTCTTTGGTGGTGCACTAGAGCACCATTTTTACTATTTGTGGTTGTCAAATACCATGTTTGTGGGAGACAAGGCACTGTGGGCCCAGGAGCAGGAGGAGAAGAAAACAAGATATCATCATACCTTAATACTATTAACAAAAACTGCACCACAGGGGTTCCCCATGAACCCCCAAGAGGCCCGTAAATTGCTGGTGCTGGTGGACAACAAGATGAAGGCACTACTACTCCACATTGAGGCTTACTACCTCTTGCATGAATTCCAGCACATATCAATAAACTATAGTCGAGCGTGGAGGGATCACACTATGGAGCTAGTTTGTGGTCCCAACTTTGAGCAAATTCTCCCCCTCCCTGGACCTTCACAACCATTGGATGGACCTGGCTGTCCTACCTATACCTGAAGGGTATTTCCGATGGAAAGAGCGGGGGAGCAAACCCATATTCACGCTTGCTGGATATGACTTGGAAGGTATTCAACATACCTTTGACCTTGACCATCTAGCACAGAGCGTGCTCTATTTTTTGTGTCCTGGTATGATGAATACTGTCCTGGGCATTGCCATGGACTATGCATTCCATATCCACTTCCATACCCTACTGGGGCATGCCATCACACAAGGAGTATCACCTCAGAGGTGATCTCAAAGCCGCTTTGCCAAGGTACTGGCATTCATCATGGCTTGACTAGAGATGTACTGTGAGGCTATTGAAGCCACAACGCAGCCAACCCCAGTCAGCCATTTGAGCCAATGTCATGGACGGATATGCAGTTCATGACTCCACACTTTGACAATTCTATATCAGCCAATATTAGTGAGGCTGATGTACTCAGGGTCCTACTAGCAAATCACATGCCAGTGGAATGGATAGACCATTGTAGCGTAGTCCGCTATGTGGCGTTGGCCATATAGCCTTTACTTACTATATACTTAG
>QGOA01005600.1:0-11347 GCA_003313075.1 Termitomyces sp. MG16
CATCAAATGATCCATCTCTCAAAAATCAGAATCAGGACTTTGTAACTCTGGGTATTGAAGGGGAAAAAAGGGACCCTTCTACACATACACATGCTCAAACCACAAGGTACTCCTCGGTCGTAACAACCGCATCGACAGAGAACGCCGGGACATTCTCGCCTCCAATCTTACTCACAGACGCGACGCCGACGCCAGCAAGGCTTCCCTGGCCCACAAATGTCACCTGAACCGGATAGAACGCGCTTGCGTCGTCTCCGCCGACAGTGAAAATCATCGAGCCCGAGCGCGTGCCGTCTGCCGCGGATACACGAGTGACGGACCACGCGAGGGAATGTGAGCCCGGGTCGAGGGACCATTCACCCGTGTGTGACGACACGGTGGGGTACGAGCCGGTCCTGTGATTAGAATTTTGGGGGAGAAGAGGGTGGTAAGCTTGGAGTTAGGGAGGGGCGTTTAACGGACTTACGGGAGAGGTATGGAGATGACGACGTCATGGAGCGTGATGTTCACGTTCTCCAACTCGTATTCAATGTTGACCTCGCAAGTGCCGTCATTCGAAGGCGAGGGCCAGCAATTGACTAGGTGCATCCGGTCAGCGAGGAGGGAAAAAGTGACTCGGTTAGACTATATGATAGAGCTTACTGGACAGAGGGACGTTGCTCTCATCTATGCCAGCGTACCTTCACTTGAGCACAGCTAAGCTCTGGCCAACCGGGAAGGGCCATGAGGGGTCTTTGAGCGCAATGACTCGTTCCTGACCCGGTGTGAACTTAGCAACATTAGGGTGTTGCTTGAACTACAAGCGTAGAAAGCGAAGATAGTGCGATTTGCAAATGCGCGAGAGCCGCATCTGAGATATGGAGGTTGTTGCCCTTGAGCTCCATTGATTCCACGCCCCCGTCCCGCATCAGGGAGAGCGAGATCGTCTCCTTGATGGCAATGTGCACGCTGCAAATGCCACTCAGCATCGTGGGAAGTGTAATAAGCAAGCTCGAGTTACGTACCTCCATCTGGACCTCTGGCAAGCTGCCACGCCCATCATGCTTTGTAGCCGCTGGATGCTGAGGCTGGGAGGAGGCTGATGGTGATATGTCTGCCTCACTTGAGGCAGACAATACGAAACATAAGACCCTGACAAATCCTTTCAAAAACGCTGAAAGCTATAAGCGTGCGTCGAAAACGGTAGACGCAGGGCAACTCACCTCGAAAAACAACCCAAACATGTAAATGGAAGTCCGCAGAATGGAGGCACGGGATGAATGCGGAACGTGTTTCAGACAGCGGCGTCACGCATTACACTTCTCTATCCAGTACCTTCACGTAGTACCCTATAGCAATACGTGCTCCTCGTTTTACACGCATCTTCTCGACTTCTACTCCGTGCACTTCGTGTTTTCTTATGTCTGCTGAGATGCTTGTAGATACTTCCGACTCCTCTGTGACCCTGCCTCATCCTTGTTGTAGTGGGTGGGCTCACTCTGAGTCTGCTACGGTCTTGTCCTCAAACTGCCCGTCCGCAGGCACTCGACGTAAATGCGTTATGCTTCATCTGACCGTCAAGGATATCTCTGAAAGGTGAGGATCTGATAAGGAACTAGGCATGGACCTCGAAGACTTCCTGGGGCACATACACGCAGTGTGACAGACACCGATGACCTGCCATCAGAAAGGAGTCACAGGATGAATGCGGAATGTGTTTCGAGGCCCTTTGGTCACATAACTTTGTGCTCTTGTCACTCTCTCAACCTGTCAACCAACAGAGCACCATACCTTTCACACCTCCATGCCACACTCTTACCCCTGCTGGTCTCCTGCCTTCTCAGAGCCACCAGCCTCCACTCTCTTCTCTTCTTGCTCATCCTCAGACCCCATTCACACAACCTCCACATTCTTCCACACCTTCCTTCTCTCATCACTGCTTCTGTGATCATCCTGACCACCCACTCTGCTTTCTTTAATATGCTTATCAGTTGTCCCTCTTTAGGCCAGATCACTTTGCAGGATGCAGACAATCTTCTGTGTCACGATACACACGTGACCAGTACGATACCATAGCCCGATGTACTTAGAATACCTTCTTTAGTTTGATTCATTTCCGTTTCTAGGTACGTTACAAGCGTTGTACAAGTCTTTATACGAATACATTTCCGTTTCTAGACTTCTCGTCGTGTCGCGTTGCGAACCACTGGCAAGAACCTAACACTTGAATCAAACTAAAATTTTTTTTTACGCACGATGTCGACGACAGGCGCCCCCGAGGAGGAAGGCCCTGGGTCCGCAGAAGAACGTATTGCGAAAATGGTTTTTCAGGCCTTGCAGACCGAGCTCGCGGCGCAACTACAGACTGGCTTGGCGGAGATACAGGGTGGTCTGGACGTACTGGCGGCCCGGGTGACTTCTCTGGAACGCGCCGACCGCGGATCAGGACCGAGGCCCAGCATTAGCCCGTCTGAGAAGTACGATGGGGCGTCGAGAACGCTCGCGGATCAATTCGTTAGCCAGGTCGAGGCTGTGGCTGAATTCAAGAGGTTCCGGGACGAGCGGCAGAAGGTGCTTTGGGCGCAGTCGTACCTCATGGGGTCGGCCTTGGCGTGGTCGAGGGTTATCACCATGATTCTTTGCTTAGGTAATTGTTGCACACCATGTGAACCCTTCTAAAAAGACCAAACATTGTGGCAGTTTTTTGAGCCAGTGTATCTAAAAGGAAAGAAGACATCTGGATAGCAGCATGTACACAGTTGTTGTACTGAAACTCTGCCTCTGATAATAAGTCATCCTAGTTATCCTGTCATGACCCCTCCTACCCAGAACCATCCCAGGACACCCACAGAACCCTATTCAGAACTCCCCTGCCAACCTCACGACACAACCCCCACCATCATGACCACCTCCACCACCATCATGTGCATCAAGCCCCACCATCATGCACACCTCCTAACAGCCCTGCATTATAGACTCTGGAACTACCTGCTGGCATAACAATCAATGATTGAATCACGTCAATCACCCTGGCTATCACACTGTAGTACTTGGTTGCAAGTAGTACTGATAGTTCTGGGGCTTGCTAGTGTAGAATATGACCTTCAATTCACACTGACTTTGATGACAAAATGGATTATTATTGTTGTGAATGCTTTCAATAATTTTGCAGAAAGCAGAAGTTTTTGTCAGGGGACTCCTCATTTCTTCCTTTTCTCACTCCTTATCTCTTCACTCTCCCTTCATTCATTCTCTTATTTCTTCTGACATTATTTTATTTTACTGTTTCTATTCTTTCAACACTATCTGTTAGTACTACTCTCAGCTCTTGAGGTGCTCTGGTTCTTTAGCTACCATTCAGACAAGTGTGGGCCCCTTAGCATTGCTTCCAGACTGCTTATATAAGCCAGAGTTTGCCAGAGTTTGCCCCTTATTTGTGCAATTGTTTGTATAGGTAATTTTCAAGTTTTTAAGGTTTTGTTGTACTGTACAGTTGTTTCCCATGCTTCAGAGGCCCCAGAAGCATCCAACCTGGCATAGGGAATCCCCCAACTTGTTCTCTTTGGATCTTCCTCTGCCAGGTGAGTAGCTATCATAATATTGTTAGTATATATTCTAATACACTTTGGATCTCCCTCTGCCAGCTATGTGACTGAGCCACAGCCTCTAGAGGTTGCCCTTACAGCAGAACAAGTCTCTACATTTTGGTCTGGGAGCTCTCTTCAGCCTGTTTGAGCCCTCTCTTGCTCCTTTAGGTCTCTCCCCCACTGGATTACTCCCTGCCCCTCTGTTGCTTCTATGATCCAACCAGCCCCCTCAGACACTCCCCTGGATGCTTCTGCCCCTCAGGATGATGCCTGGGGTCGCTTGCTTGCTCTGGGGACTCAGGTGCAGACTACTCAAGCTTCCCTCACCCTCCACACCACCGAACTTGCTAGATTATATCAGGCCACAGACATGATCTCCCATTCCCTTCAGGCCCTCTTAGAGTGCCTCCCTCTCACTCCTACCCCTCTCCAGGCACCTCCAGTTAAGGCTGACACACTCCCAGTTCCTCGCTTTGGGGCTTTCCCTCAGTTCATGCCAACATTCCTTGCCCAGCACTCCCAGACGCATTCAATGGTGACTGAGCAATAGGCGAGCATTTCCTGCAGTCCTGCATCACCTATATTCAGCTCAGTAGTGAGGCCTTCCCCTCTGATGCTCTCAAGATTGCTTGGGTTCTTTCTTACATGAAGTCTGGGTGAGCTTTGATGTACGTGCTATGAGTCTTTCGACATCTTAGAGGAGTGGAGAGTTTTAGAAGTTGGGATCAGTTTAAGAAGGAGTTTCAGACAGAGTTCTTCCCCTTGGATCCTGCTAAGGTGGCAGCCCTCACTCTCCAAGATCTTCATCGATATGGGCAGGGAAAGCAGACCCTAGATGAGTATATTGACTCGTTCAGAGCTCTTGCTGAACAGGCCTGCTATCCAGATAGTCTTCAGCTCTGTCTTACCTTCCAAAATGGCCTCCTTCTCTCTCTCATAGACCAGATCAACAGCATGGCTGAGGAACAACCTGACAACATGAGTATTGAGACAAGCAAGATATTCTGCTGTGTCGTATCTTGTCCGTTGTGTTTGACAATTTGTTCTGTACATAAAAGTAAATGCTGTAATTAGGCTTGGATCCACCTCAGTTGGTATATCCATAGCTGAAGTGTTCCGTGTGAATCAATGTTTTAACTATCACTGCTGGCAGCCAATGCTTTTTCCTTGGGAAACAGAGAGAGAGAAATGTGTTATGCTATTTCTGATGCACACATTTCTCAAGGAAAGAGGCTTAAGACAATGGAAAGCACCTTTTTCCAAAGTAAAAAGTGGACAAAGGAGTGGTATAACATATTCCCTATTGGCTTTTCCAGTTGAAAAGAGCTTCTGGAAGTAGCAGTGTATACAGCTCACTTTTTTCCCCTTTTTTTGGAGGAGCATTATCATATTCGGCAGCTTTCAGTGACTAGGAAAGCTAGTTGGTATAGTACATAGGCATTAAAAGCAGGACATATAGGTTTATGGAAATTCTCTTTGAGAGAATAAAGATGTTACACATCACTTCCAAGTACTGAATGAATGGATTTGAGTATTAGGCTAGGAATATTATCAACACTCTTCTATGTTAGACAGGAACGAATAAGACAGAATGGTTCTGGGAGATTTGTAATGCCACTACTGAATTGTGGAATTTTTCAATAGAAGAAGCCTTGTGTACAATGAATAGTGTCAATGAGGGGTAAACATACTATATATGCCAAATTTAGTATCTTAAACACCTATCAGGTTATAAATTGCTCACAGAAATATTCTGGTAGAGAGCTGCAAAGAATGAATAACCATAATTATCAGCCGAAAGTTTACTAAACTAAAGCCCAAACATCACTGTCTGACAAGGGGCATCTGCTTAGTATTAGATGCTACTGTAAATGCATCATACCTGTAAAATGCAGTATATGACTCCAGATTCCAAGAGGAGTACTAAGATGTGCCATGCTCCAAATAGCTTTTGTTTCTGGATTTTATTGTCTTGCAAAAACTGCAGATGTTTGCTGGTTTTGTCTTTAATATACGTTTAAATGTATGACCAAAATACTCACTATAAAGTCCACCCAATGAATGATGTCGCAACTGCATTGGTAAAGAGGGACAGCACAAAAAATGCAATTGAGAGTGGTAGGCACTGTGGAGTACTAGAATTCCAGCCACCATTAAAAAATATAGATGCCAATCCGGCCACTCCGAAATATAGGATTGGTCACATGGCACATTGAAATATGCAATTCTGTGACTTACGAAAGGAAAGGATGCACAGTACGATTGAAATTACAGACGCCCACCGTTGCTTACCAAGAATAGCCCGTGCACGCCATATGATTACAGCGTCATTAAAAACGAGCTGTATTGGGCAGGAAGTTTTCTATCAGGAAAATTTGACCTTTTTTCGGCGCTTTTTGACGCACTGGTAACGTAGACATTGTTCCCTTTATAAAAAGTATTGCGAGGCTTTGAGAGGCAGAACAAGAGCCATCCATGGAGAAATTGCACTTGACATCCAGGATTAGGTCTACCAATTGCAGTGCAGGATACCCAAGTGTCGTCATCAGACTCAATGAGATAATTGTCAACGTTGCTTTGGAATGGAGAGATTTTGCTCGGCGTCTGAAGAATGACTGGTTTACTATGTCGCAGAGTACTTGTAGATAGACACTGCCACATACTTGATCAGAGTATGGATAACTATGGCATATAGCGGAGTGAATATTCCTACCAAGGCAAAATCAGTTCCAGCGAAGATGAAAAATTTACTAGTGACACAATGTGGAACGCAATCAGCAACGCACCTACACATACTAAGGCAATTGGCAATTCCCAGATCACGATGCCTGTCCAACTTTTGCCTAGTTCCTGATAAAAGTCTCTTTCCGCTGTATGCATTGTCGATAAGAAAAGCTATAAGGCTTTCAGGGTTGATATTGAAGGTCGTGCCAGTGTAGTACGTGCAGAAGGTAGTATTTATAGTCAACTGTCAAGGCTATGCAGGCTGCGGCTGGAAGATCATAATTTCTCATCTTTGATCTGGTTTCCAGACAGGAACTCAATTCATCAGTAATCCGACAAATCTGTGAATGCAGTGGGAGATGATGTAAGTAACGAGTTGGGAAACCTACCTGCAAACGCAGTGTGAGACGATGGGGAGTCGTAGCTGCGCTCGCGGGTTTATGAGTAGTGAAACAATGGAGGTCAAAGCTGAGGAGACAAGCAAAGAGGACGAGATAATGATGACCAATCACACTGCCACTTCGGACAATTAGTGCCATGAGCAGTTGTTCCTCAAGGAACACTCCTGCCTTGCTTCCTCGTGCATCGAACGGTCGTTTTCTACACGCACCACTCCCATCACCTATTCCAGACCCTACCCCATCCATGACTGATTCAACAATCACCGTTTCTGTCGACGCGTACAACTCGCTGATTGTTAGTCAAGGAAGGCTGATGCTCCAGAAAATGTATACTGTTACGCATGAAACAAGCCAGATCTAATCCTGAGATCGCAGCACACCTTGCCTCGTTCGGCATGAACATTCAAACCCTCGAATTAAAGGCTAAATCAAAGACCATGATGAAACTAGTGCGTTTTCGTCCTCCGCCTCTTACATACTTGCTGTCCTGACTACATCACAGCAAATCATGACAACCTCAAATATGATTGTTCACTCACAACCAAAGACAGACGTGCCCTCGAGCCACTCTTTGTGCCTGTCCTCACCGTGTTTGCCAAGCTCGGTAACATGTTTGTCTTTCTTCATCCTCACACAGTCGTTGACACGCACTCGCCCTCACAGTTGCTACATTGCCTCAACGCTGCAAGCCCTCTTCCCTCTCCTCGACTTACAGGCGTAGTACAAACTCTCCGGCAAGAGGACCCGCCACGCGCTGACATACCTTGAACCCCTCCCTATGCACAAGATCGTGGACGGGTTGCTCAATGGACAGTATGTATTTCCGAGGACGGGGGTATCTGGAGAGATGCTGCGAGATCGAGGAAAAGCATGATGGAAGAGGGAAGGAAGTTCCAAGCGGCTCTTAAGCCCCCAGGCCTGAAAGCGCTCATGGGGCGCTGCCATGCTCAGTTTCGACGATGATACAGCAAGCGGAGGGAGTTTTTGGAATGCTTGACTCAGTTTGTGAAGAGGGCTGGAGGGTTCCGCCTGGGAGTCCGGGGTTTGGTTCGTTGTTTTTCCTTCCCCTTGCTGTACACCAGTAACGTGCTTTGTTTTCTTGTAGTAGATCAAACGGTGTTCACGTTGCACTAAAACAGGTGTGCCTCTTGCAAGGTCGTACAGTACCGCATCGATGAGAGCAATGTGCTGGGTATCCCCGTGCTTGCAGTTGAGCTTCCAAAGAATCAATACTTGAAAGGGGACGAGGAGGAGGGGAAGTGGATAGGGGTGCGGATGATTCGGTGCGTAGAGATGGTGCTGGGCAAGGAGGAGGTCAATGGGTGGAGTTGTACAGTGTTAAGTGAACACTTGGGTGCTTTACTTTTTACAAGATGAGGACAAGGAATTGACGCTTGAATGGGATATAGGTACGCTAGGTTCAAGTCGTTCCAGATGTGTTTCAACTTGTAACTGAGTCCCTTTGTATTTGATAATCGGATTCAGCTTTCCTCATTCGCATTATCAAGCTTGTCCGTCGTCCCATGCAAACAACAATACATCTGTCGTTTACGGCTCTTACAAGTATGAATACCTTCTAGATGTATGTTTAGGTATCTTTCAACTTTTAAAATGCCCATGTGATAAAGATATACTGTCAGATCTAATAGGTTACGAGCCATTTCTGACTGAACACTTCTCCAGGGCCTCCAAGAAACGATGCTTATGCTTTTTCTAGTGCGCCGTCACGGTCTCGATAAACTTTGAGGGTAATCATAATAATTTGTCAAAGATCGTAGGTGCGTTATCGTTCTCTTCCCGTCATTCCCAATATTAACGTGACACCTAAGAAGCTAAAGCCAACAGACGAAGAGCGGGTCAAGAAGATTCGGGTTTATTGGTTGAAGGGCACAAGCTTGAAGATGTAGTGGGAGATGTCAGCAATTGACGTGCAAATTTGAGATCTAGGTAGATCCAATATCACTCAGTGTTGTGCGCGTCAATGCAGTACGAACTGATCATTAATTACCTAGGTAGATCCAATATCACTAAGTAAGTAAGATAAGTAAGATAAGTATCATATTGTCCTAAGTAACAGAAAAGTACACACCTCAGTGTCGTGCGCGTCAATGCAGTACGAACTGAGGTGTGGCGGAGAAATTAAGGCGGCGTAGCCGAGCCCACGTGATGCATGTCCCTTATATCCTCAGATGGAGGCGCAGAGACATGGCATACCTTTCACAGGAGAGTGGGAGAGGAACGGGTGGAATTTGTAGATGGCTGAGACGAAGGTTCTCACACAATCAACAAAGCCGACATCCAGGTTTCCCGCAGCACTACCACCAACCTACAACATAAATTCAGGATGAAACCTCTCCTGCTGATCATCACCGTCAACCACGAAATCCCACTGTTTTGTTCCTTTCATCAGCGTTTGACTTTATCCTTCCATCTCTCTGCCAAGCTTGCCTGAGCTCCATCATGCAGAGGCGTATGGACAAGCACAGGGATCGAAGAGGCCGTGGAGCGCACTGACACCAGGTTGGCACAAGTGCAGAATCAGATGCAAGACAGATATACGTGGGAACTGGCAAGGTCAACTTGGGTATGGATACGAGTGATGTGCAAGGACAGGGTGTTCTTTTGGGGCCGGTAACAACGGAGTATGTTGCGGCTTCTGACTTTGGTGGAGATGACAACACACTGTCGGTTGCTACCACTGCGAGTAACACCATAAACTACTTGGTCTACTAATAAGCAATACTATCCACTTCAAGAGAAGCCTTCGAGCAGCTGTATGGTCCATACAGCTATCGAACAGAATTTGTTTGCCTCCATCCTATGTTTGACTCGAGTATTAGGCTAGGGAAATTATCAGAACTCTTCTATGTTAGACAATGGAGCATATAAGACAGAATGGTTCTGGGAGGTTTGTAATGCCACTACTGAATTGTGGAATTTTTCAATAGAAGAAGCTTCATGTACAATGAAGAGTGTCAATGACGGGTAAACATACTGTATATGCCAATTTTAGCATCTTAGACACCTATCAGGTTTTATCACTCACAGAAATATTCCGGTATAGAGCTGCAAAGAATGAATAACCATAATTATAAGCTGAAATTTTACTGAACTGAAGCCCAAGCATCGCTGTCTGACAAGGGGCATTTGCTTAGTATTAAATACCATTGTAAATGCACCATACCTGTAAAATGAAGTATATGACTCCAGAATCCAAAAGGAGTACTAAGATGCGCCATGCTCCAAATAGGTTTCTTTTCTCGATTTTATTGTCTCGCAAAAACTGCAGATGTTTGCTGGTTTTGTTTTTGTTTTTAGTATGAGCTTTGAGGTGTATGACCGAATACTCACTATAAAGTCCACCCAATGAATGATGTCGCAACTGCATTGGTAAGTATGCACAGTCCCGTTGAAATTACAGACGCCCATCGTTGCTTACCAAGAATAGACCATGCACGCCATATGATTACAGCATCATTAAGAGGGAGCTGTATCGCGCAGGACGTTTTCTATCAGGAAGATTTCACCTTCCAACGAGCTTTTCGACGCACTGGTAACGTAGATATTATTTCCAATATTGTGGTCATGCTTCCAGAGCCAGAACAAGAGTAATCCATGGGGAAACTGCACTTGACATCCAGGATCAGGTCTACCAATTGCAGTGCAGGATACGCAAGTGTTGTCACAAGACTCAATGAGATAATTGTCAACGTTGCTTTGGAATGGAGAGATTTTTCTTGGCGTCTGAAGAATGACTGGTTTACTATGTCGCAGAGTACTTGTAGATAGACGCTGCCACATACTTGATTAGAGTATGGATAACTATGGCATATAGCGGAGTGAATATGCCTATCAAAGCAAAATCAGTTCCAGCAATGGAAAATGAAAAGTTTACTAGTGACACAATGTGGGACGCAATCAGCAACGCACCTACACATAGAGAGGAAATTGGCATTTCCCAGATCATGGTGCCTGTCAAATATTCGCCTTGTCCCATATATATCTCTCTTTCTATTGGGTCCATTGTCGATCAGGAAAAGCTATAACGTTTTCAGGGTTGATATCCAAGGTCGTGCCAGTGTAGCGTGTGCATGACCTAGTATTTATACTCGACCATCAAAGGCTATGGAGTCTATGGCTGATGATCGTAATTTAACATTTTCGATCTGGGTTCCAGACAGGGAAGGTTGATTCCTCACGTAAAAAGAAATATGGGGTTGTCGTCATTTGAGGCAAGTTAAATTGGAAATACCTAAAGCAAGGATCGAAGGGCAGTCCTAGAGTGCACATATTCACATCTTTGACTTCACCGCTTGCGGGCAAGGATAACGTTGCATGTATGTATTAGAGTTTACATTAATGATACAGCGATTATACTGCTACACGGCGATTGGGTGAGGCCCCCTTGAAGGAACTCCGAACCCTCGCGATGCACAAGAGAATATGTACGACAGTGACGCTAAAGACGGCAAGAGAGTTAGCCGCGATTCCCCTCTTGGAAGTAGGAGTCCACGACGCGTCGCGCAAGAAAATCTATAAGCGATCCCCCTGACTGCCTAGCGTGGCTCCTTGCATCATGTTGATGCTCGGTGGCGGTTTGTGGAGAGGGAAGAGGTATATGCACAATTGCTTTTCAGTTCTCTTTGACCTTTTTTT
>QGOA01005602.1:0-10688 GCA_003313075.1 Termitomyces sp. MG16
GTGTCGAGAATCGTCTCGCAGGAAGGGTAAGGCGCCGTGCAACTTTGGGCTTCATAGATCTACCACGGGCAATCGCATCTTTGACAGACGAGTTAAGTTTGTTAAAGGGGATTTTTGTAGAAAAGGAGACGCGATGGCGTTTGGTTTTCTCTGTGTGAATAAGTGAGTGATGAGACTTGGGGACAAGTGATTGTTTTCCTTACCGGGCTCATCTACTTCTTTCTTGGTAGCAACAGCTTCGTCTGGGTCTACGAGAGTAGACGTGCTTGACGTGACTGATGCAGAACGGCGTTTTCGAGTGATTTCACGGATGGGAGGTTTTGCAATAGTCCAGGAGGGGAAAGCCTGGAATAGCATCACCGCAAAGAGTGACTGTGGATGTAATCAGTACAAGAACATAACAGAATTTAAGCTTGCGAGACGTACAATCATAATGTACGTGTAAGTAGGAACCCTGGAAACGAGCATGATGATGAAAGGTGGGCGTTGTTCGGCGAGAATGACGGAAGACATGGTGAATTCAGTAGGAATGAGTATCAGTGATAGTAATAGGTTGTGTTTGTTGTTGAAAGTTGGCGACGTTTTCGGCCTGGCTTTATGCATTTTGCCTCCGCGGGACCAAAGTGGGTCACTGGACAAAAAAGGAAATGTCTCCTATTCTATTCTATGACGTATGAAACAAACAATGTGGCGCAGTGGAGTTAGAAGAGACATGTGGCGCTACCCCACGGGACTGTGCAGAGCGTAGTGTTTCAAATCGTGTCTTGAGTATGGTGGTCACTGGGCACTTTGCATGGGCAACAAAAGGGGCGCAGCGTTGGCAACTAAGACAGACGACAGTGACTTACAACTGGGCCCGATGTAAAGACCAAGTGTGTAGTATCCAAGTGCGACAATTGGATACGTACCCGTTTGCAGTGACTTGGAGCGCCTATTAAGTTACCTGTCATGAGAGTACCTAACAGTAGAGGACTTCCACCGAGGAATACGCCGGACGGTGATCTCAGAAACAATAGGTCAAGAAGATTGTCAAAGTCCTTGTATAGAAAGTATGATTGTGTCCCTGGCAAACACAATTGTTAGTACATGACAGCAGATATTTATTTTTGCAATTATCTCTACATACGTTGGAATCATGTCAAGGAGATGGTCTGATTTTGGTTATGAAAATTGGACTGACGGGAGAGTTTCAATGATGGGCGATCTTCCAGGGGATTCGCGGCCATAGTCTTCAAACAATTCAGGGTCATCGTTTCTAAATTGACATCGAAATCGATTCAAAGATGAACTACAAAACATCCTGAAGACCATCGGGGTTCGTTCTAGCAAAGGAGTCTTATATTATCTGTTGATCTTGTTGGGCCAAGACACCCCGAGACATGCATGGTCGTTATCTTTTATCTCTAAGTCGAGCTCTACTCTCTTTTGGGAAGAATTATGTCACAAGGAACTTTAGTATCTGTCACTGGTGGTTTCTGTTATACTAGCCGAACCTGAACTCAGGGGTGAAAAACAGGCAACCCAGTAAGGGAGGACCCGCATTTAGTAGCGGGGAAGATGAAAACGATTTTTTCACAGTATTTAGACCACCTTGTAATTTTTGATATTCTGTTAACTTTGCTTGCCATCTTTTCCTGCATACTCCATGAATCTCTGACTGGTGTGCACTTTGACTGGCATGTGTACTTAGAATTGGTGTGCACTTTGCAACTTTCAGTTATCTGTTGGACTTTAGGGTCTGCTCTTCTCCATTCATCATGTGTAGATTACTATTTAAGTTGACAAAACCCTTACTTGCACCTCAGTTACTTCTTGATGAAATGACACACATACTGAGGCTGTAAGTCTTGTTTCTTTTTTCCTTACTTCAACTAGACTCTGATTAATGACTACATATAGAACTTCTTTGTTAGAACTAAGCACTTAGTATCCAACTGTAAGTATATGATTCTAGAGGTATGACTTTAGTATAATTAGTCTGTGTATAGAAATGTGTCAACATACCCTCAGTCCAGTATGAGTGACTGAGGGTTTGTCCATGTACATAGCAGTATATATGTAAGTATGTAACAAAGAAATAAAATAATCAAAGAGGAGGCATACAAAGATGACAGTGCAATATGTGTGATGGGTGATGGGACAAAGTGATGGTGGCCATGTGGCTCAACATTCTTCATTTTTCCTGTTTCTAAGTACAAAATATAGTTGCTTCTCAATAAAATGACACACATACTGAGGCTAACTTCTTTGTTTTTCCTGTTTCTAGTTTCTAGGTCTCACATTATCTAATCCTGGTCTCATTTTAGAATCTCCAGTTCTTGACTCAACCTTATCACCTCCTTTTCTTCTATTCACCCCAACTCCAGACTTGCTTCTTCTTGATGTCTTAAGCTCCAGAACACATCCTGGAGCATCAGACAATCTAAGTACATAGTTCACCACTTGAGTCTGGCCTTATAAGGGTGTTGCTTTATTTGAAAGGCCTTCAAGTCAGTAGTAACTGACAACTGTTCTCAAATTCTTCCCTCAGATCCTTCATCTTGATGCTGGAAACATCACAACAAAATTTGAGCTCTTTGCTTGTGCTAAGGCAAAAAGTAAAATATCATACAATTTGTCTACAGCTCTACTTATTGTGCTTGTCAGCTGGAATCAAGATTCAGAATACAAATACAATATGTATAGAGTGTACTCACCTTATAGCTGAAGAATTAAGTGAGCTTTATATGAACAATCTTGTGAAGGATCTAGTTTTTTCATAAGAGCAAATGACACATAACAACAATATCAACATGAATTACCAGACTGTAATTGTTGAATCCTACTATGTCAAGCTTGTAGGATGGCATGAGCACACTCTATTCACTAGCCCATCAAACATTTCTACAAAGGACAAAATCCTCCTCCTTTGCTCTGCATTTCAAGATGGAAATTGTTGCTGGGTGATTTTTACTCACAAAGAACAACTTGAGCACCAGAAGAAACTTGCAGAAGCAAGAAAAGAGAGCATAACAATTGGTAAGAAGCAAAAAGAGAGAAGTGACAAGGGGAAATTACAAGGGTCAAGGGCAAAGAAGCAATGTAAAACTAGTGCTTCATCTCAAATGCCTCCCATGTACAAGAGCAAGGACATGATTAATGATTCACTGGATGAAAACAATGAGCAATGAGTGTTATTCATATTGCAAATATAAATATTGTCAGAGTTCTTTTGAAATTGAAGTTCAATTTTGAGGTATACTTCAAGCTTACTGTCAGTGACAATGATGGTAAAGTATATAATATTGTAAATACAATTGTAATCTGAGTTTTTCAAAGATTCAAGTCCAATTTTGAGGTATACCTTGAGCTCACTATTGGTGACAATGACAATGAAGTGTTGATCAACATTGTCAATAATGAAGACAGGTGATGGAAGAATGCAACCACATGATGACAGCCCAGCATAGATCAAAGATAGCCAAGTTGCCAAGAGGACTTATTTCTGATTTTTCCAATGTATTTTCCTTGAAATTCAAGCTCACTGTCATCAACAATAGTGGGAGGGGCAAGAAGTCACAGGAATGATGAGCAGAGGTACCAATGTCAATAATCAAGCAATCATCCTGACAGATGTTGATGGCAACACTGACAGCAGGCACATGATGCCTTGACATGTCCAGCAGCATCAGTCAGAATACCCAGAGGCTGGAGCAAAGAAAAATTATGTTCTATGAAATAAAAGACATTTATTGGTGCATGTCTCCCAACATAAAGTAAACCCAACCCATCTGGTTGGTGGATACCCCCCTCTGTCCTAGAAATGCCAGGCTTGGTAGCCATGTGCTAGTGATGTTTCTCCCAACCCTTATTAAATTTGGGCTCAAAGGCTTTATGCTAGGATATTGCCCCTATCAGGGATCAATCCACCACCTTCTGGTTCAATCAGGTTTACTCTATGTTGGGAAACATTCCACTAAGCCACAGTGGCTTAGTGGAATGTCTCCCAACAGTGTAATACTAAGGAAAACCTCTCATATTAGACATGGATCTACTGTCATGTGCCAGAAAGTGTAAATTCTAGCCATTCTTTTTCTGCCTTGGAACTTTTAGAACATATCAACATAGTTCTTAGCTAGAGACTTATAATTTTTATGAAAGATTTATTGTTGCAGAAGTTGTGTCAGCTGATGACTGAGTGAGAGGTACCAAAATGACTGGGAAGTGCAAAATACATCACACTGGGTCACAGTCCAAATTCAAATTCCACCATCATCCATTTCATTGCATTGTGCATAAGCCAAGTATTGATTATAGTGCATATACCTCAGATGAACCAATGCATGTATTGATGAAAGCTACTATAGTAAGTATCAGGATAATAACTTGCAGGAACACCTGAAGTTGAGAAGTGTGCAGGAGGGAGGAGAGCCAGAAGAAGGACTGACTGCATTGAGTATAATAGACTTTGGATTTCTCTCTGCCAGCTGTGTGACTGAGCCATAGCCTCCAGAGGTTGTCCTTACAGCAGAACAAGTCTCTACATATTGGTCTGGGAGCCTCCTTTAGCCTGCTTGAGCCCTCTCTTGCCCTCTTAAGTCACTCCTCCACTGGATTACCTCTGCTTCTCTGTTGCTTCTATGACCAAACCAGCCCCCTCAGGTGCTCCCTTGAATGCTTCTGCCCCACAGGATGATGCCTGGGGTCACTTGCTTGCTCTAGAGACTCAGGTGCAGACCACTCAAGGAGAAAGCATGGATTTGGATCAGATCTTATTAAATGATTCTGTAGCCAAATTGTGAGGATGCTGATTTTAAAGCAAGTGACAGACACTTGGACTCTGACTGGGAGAATGAATGTAAAGATTATTGGGATATATATATATTGTTTGTTGCAGTCAGCAAGTCTGTGAATAAAGGGAAGACACACACAATGAAGAATTTCTAAGCTTGGATAAACAGTGGCTTCCATCACAATCAGTCTGTATAGGCATATTAGACCTTGTGATGTGATGTGAGAGTTAGTCATCTTTGTCTCAGGAAGTTCTTCATCCATTGGCTCTGCAGCCATTTGATTTTGCCTATTGTCTGGTTGTTTAGTTATGGGGTCCCACTTTATAGAAAGGGTGTTTAATATGTTATTTGCTTTATTTACACACAGGTGTGGATGAAATTTCATTTGGTATTTCATACATATAATGTACATCCAGACTACATATTATATCAGATAACTGTATATGCATAGGAGGAAGAGAGAGAGAAGACTTATATAGAGAACAAACTTGATATACTTCCTATATATCTGTTTTGGTATAGTATTATGACAAATAGCTGTATGTGAATAGCAGTAGCAGACAATGGTAACAAAACAAACAAGTTTAAAGTCGTGAATAATAATTTGAAAAAAGTAAGCGAGACAAAAGAAATACTAATAAAGAATTTAATAGAAACTTCTAGAACATTCTAGAGCATCACATGATCTGCAGTAAACTTGAGAAGAGCTTGAGACATTCAATGATGATGATAGTTTCTATTTAGTGCTGGCAAACTACAATACAGAGCTAAGAGGCAGGCTGATAGGCCAGATATACAGTACCATGTACATGGAGCAGCATTGTTGATATCGATGTATGTATTTTTGTGAAGTAGAACTTTCCTTGTATAGATTTGTGTTTAGCATGTAAAGTAGCAGGTTCACATTGCAGTAAATCAAAAATAAGATTAGAGTTAGTATGAGTTCAAAATAGGGTAAATTTGGCCCAATTCCAATATCACAAGTCCTCTGCTTCATTGTCCATTTTTTCTTCTGTCCTAGCCAAGACTTACTCTGGCATGTGTCTACAATGCAGTAATTCAGAGCTGGATTCCAGCTCTTTTTATTTACCAGGGGTAGACAAGGTCTCTGGCCATGAAACTCAGATAACTGGGGGTGGATGAGGTCTCTATCACAGTAGCCAATTGTAATGGAGTGTCACACTTGTTACTAGCGTCAACAATGCTATAGGCATCTAGTAAAGTATTACATAAGACAACATCTTGTATTCACTCTAGTTCTAGTCAATCTGATACTGCGGTCTGATTCAGCACTGTGTGATACACACAAGATTGTTCTAGCTCGTAACCAATGGTTACATTTTTTTGAATCTTCTGCTATCAGCTTTAGACTCTAGGCTTGTTACCGACTAGGCAACTCATCACCAAATCTCTCGATTTTTGTTGGCATCACGTCAAAAACATGCTTCCATGACTGGCTCTCTTGATCTGGACCCTCCTTTCCCAAAGCTGCAGACACAGGTGACCCACCTGTGTCTCAAGCTGTAAAGATGCAATCCATGTCTGCTTACCAGCCCCCACCAAAGTGGGATGAAAAGATATCTTGCAATGTCAGCACAAGCTTTGGAATGCTGGGTGGGCTATCCATATCATGGATGATGTCCATTGTATGGCCTGGTGATAAACCAGGGGAGAGATCTGCGATCTCAGGAGTGTCGCTACCAGTGAGCCAAATGCCTTTATTGATGTATCTGGTATTGCCCAAGAGCTCATCAGCTCAGTCCAAAGGTCAACCAGACCTTACCCAGTACTCAGAGATGGTACAAGGCAGCATGTTCATGCATAGCACCCTATTCTGAACTGCACCGACTGAACAGCATTTGGAGTATGTGGCAGATGCTGCCACTGAAGCAGGACCATCATTGTTGATAACACAGAAACAGAAGCAAGGACCAGCTATAGTGGTCAGTAAGGAGGACGACAAGGTTGTAAGGGTGGGAAAGGCATTGTCAATGCCTAGAATTCTGGAGTTGCATGGAAGGGCCAGCAAACAGCTGCAGGTGAGGCATGGAGGCCTCAGGAGAGCTCTGGACTTAGAGTCTGAGCTGCAGTCCTCAGATGATGAGGAAAGCAAGAGGTCGCATTCGACCCTGTCTATCCAGTTACAGCTTGTATTGGATCAATATTCATTGGTTGCAAAGGAATCGATGCACTCTGTGTACTTTCCTCTGCTTACTCTTCATTGTGTTATTGTCTTTCCTTCTGTCTTTGTCAATGCCTGGGTGGTGCCATATTGGTATCTCTATTTTTGCCTTATCTGAGAGCTCATGTCTCCACAGTCTCACTCCGTTTCTTAGTCCTGTGCTAATCATTTTTTGTAGGTCTCCTGGAAGGGTTGATGATTGCTTTATCTTCACTTTCCATGTCTGTACAAATTGGTTTATGCTGTCACATGCATCCTCTATCTTGTCGCTTGCCCTTGCATTGCGTCTTATTATCTCATCTGCTATGTATGTATGCCCATGTCGGTCTATTCTGTTCTTGTTTCATGTATTCTTTTAGCCATAACAGGTGTATTGCCTTGTTTCAGCTTTCAATATCAAGTAGGCCCCTTTCCCTGTTCTCTGCGAGTTCATATAGGATTGCTAGTTTTAGCATGGGGGCTAATCCGTTCCACATGTAGTCTCTTATCATCTTCTCTATTTGGTGTTCTATGTCTTTAGGCATTCCTTGTACTTTTGTTAGATAGAATATCATCCCTCCCACAAACATATTTATTATGTGTCTCCGCCTCTTCATCGAGGGGTTTGTCTGGCTCCATTGTTTCAGCATTTTCTTGGCTTTTTGTATCGTCGGTCTCCATGGATTGCTTTGGTCTATTTTGTTTCCGACCCAGCAACCTAGGATTCTCACTAACTCACCCTCTTTGGCTATTTTAATGTTCTCCGCTATCTTATTACCCACATCCTCTGGGGGAAAAGTTTTATGTACATATATGTGACCTAGGCTGAAGTCAGGTGAACTGCACGCTCACGTGACCTAAGTCCTGAAGTGTCGACAGCATATCGACAACCTCACTACTGCCCAATTGTCTGAAGTCTAGTCAAGTTTTCATTCTTCAGAATAATGTTAGAAGGGCGCCCTGCAGCCGCACAGCCCGCTACTTTCTGGGGAAACACTATTGATACAAGGACAGACCAAAGTGAAATGCAAAGCCCTAATTGTCATTGAAAAAAATCTATTGTAAATAGACTTGAATGTATTAGGAACATAGGTCTTTCCGACCCTCAAGCGATGGTCACCTGATAGGATAAGGTGCACTGTATGGCAAATATCGTACAGAACTGCAAGATGTGCTTGAAAGACTCGCCGGATCGTCAATCAAAGCGGATCCATTATGGGGTGACAGCAGTGAAGAGTTTTCATAGCTATGGTGAAAATTTACATTGTGATTTGATGGATAAGATAGAGTTTGAAGATATAGAAGTTGCACTTGTGCAGATTGTCGAGAATAAGCAGGATCATGAGGCATAACAACCATCCATGGCTCTCGCAGAGCATTTATGGTAGTGTTTGGTTGCAGGTTTCTTCTTATACAGTGGCGATTAGGCCCTGATGCGACAACTTGACCAAATCCAGACTGGCCAGGAGATAGACATGTACTTGGAAAAGTCAGACTACAAAAAAGTTATTAAGGGTGGCGCTTCAATAGTCAGTTGACTAACCCAAACAAGGAAATGAGGTTGTCCCATATATTCTATGCGACACTGCAAAAAAAGTTCAGTGTAAGGAGTCGAGCAACTAAGAAACATACAAACCAATGAGAGAGTTGCAGGGCTACCTGGCGATAACAAACAAGGTATAATCAGCATTCATGCATTACCAACTGAACAATAGAACTAGAACATACCTCATAAAGCATCCATGTGCCCTGTATCTTAAGGTATCCACCTCGCATGCAATGAATTAGCAGGGGCCAGGTCAGGCTGAGAGTCAATCATCTTGACAATGTTGGCTAAAGAGAGCTTGACATTTATAACTGATAAGCCAGGGAGTTCTGAAGCGTACCTTTCAAATTTCCCAAGGCTGTTGGAAGCATGGATGAGTTTGATGCAATCCTGTTGGCGTACAACCCACCTTTCCAGATCCCAGTCCACGGATATATCCATCGTTGATATCCATCATTATCCACTGACCATTCAAGAAATACTCATACACAGGTCTGAGATAGCATTATAGTGAATATCTGATCCAAGAAAGAAATTGAAACATACATATGACCTCGTGGATCATTGCTAGTGATATATCTGCCTTTAGTGACATGGTGATTGGGGCTGGCGTAAGGTCGGAATCGAGGGCAGGGGAATGATGAGAAAGGAAAAAACACTGAATCGTTTGCGTCATACAAAAACGGGCACCAGACTGAAACCTTCACGTGATCAATTGTCAGACAGCAGTGTCGTTCACAGGCCATAGACCCACTACTAAAGTAGCGGGAATCTCAAGAGTGCTCGTCCCAAGTGTTTTGACTAGCCCATACGTTTATCCGGAATCTATACTTGAAACCACTGGCGACCATTCAATTTCCGCTGTTGACATATTCAGGGGTCCTACGTGGGCTTTGTGACATATCTCGCCATCTCATTGTTTTGTCCTCGTGTCCGGTGATTCAATCAGATAACATTTCATAATAAGAAGGAGACGAGGTGACTGTTTGTACTATCCTCACTTGCCCAACCGCTCATCCTCCTTCATCATGTCCTCGCAGCTGCTGACGCTTGGTGATACCCCTCATAAATCATCGACGCGAGCCAGTTCAATACACGAGAAGGCATCTATGGCCGACGTCCAAGCGGAAATCGAGAGAGATATAAAAAACACTCTCTACACCGTCGAGACCGATGAATTCTTGAAAAACATAATCCCTGAGATACCTAAATTCCAGGAAAGCCTTGACAATTTGAAGTCTAATGGTATATATACTGGCTCTTGCTGGAATGACTTCCCGGACAAACGTCCAAATGATAAATCGAAGGAGAAAGAGATTTACAAACCTTTTGCTGCCATTCTGAATGCCATTGTTAAAACTATGGACCCGGAAATCATTCGAACCGACATCGTCTATGTTGATCGTCACAATACTTCTCCGAAATCTCTCGAGGATGACACGGCGAGCGGTCGTCCTGATGGCGCAGGGGCTCAACCTGACGTCGACATTACAGCGTTGGAGAACAAGATAAAAGACCTGGAAGATCAAGTACCATATAAGACGCGCGCTGCTATGAAGGAGCACCAAAAGCATGCGGGACCGTACAAGGAGGAGTTAGAAAAACTTGTGAGTGTGTCCATCTTAAACCGTGGACGCCTTGTTAACTTCTGCCTAGCTTGAAATTTATCAGCTCTGGTGGATGTGCATGCATGTTGTTTATGAAATTAAATGGGACAACTCAGAAACGGATCGTTTGATTGCAGTAAAGCAGCTTTTGGGCTACATGCGTCTCGTCTTGGCGGAACAGTTGGATCGGCGCTTCGTATTGGGTTTCGTCCTTCTATATGACGAGCTCACCCTAGTATCGTGTGATCGATCTGGAGTGACAATGACAATGACGCCAATCAATATTCACAGAGTACGCAATCATTTGTCAAGCAGTCCTATTCACTGACAGTTTGTAGGACTAGAAAAAATTCGTTCGAATCATAACTGGTTTCTCACGTATGAGTCCTGTACAACTCGGCTGGGACCCAGCGATGAAGATTTATCTCCCTCATACAATGGATGTCAAACCATCTTATGAAGTCGCCCATGACTGGCAGGGCGTTTACGGAAACGGTCGTTACAACATCCACTGGGTCATTGATATCGAGGAAGACGGGAAAGTCGAGAAATATATTGCTGTGGCAATCATTTCTGCACTACGTTCGGCGGAGATTTGTGGT